>JAWZTI010000317.1:19341-33362 GCA_039880955.1 Chlamydomonas urium | reverse complement strand
GCAGTAGAGACTGCTTTTTTCTATGCCGCAGATCAGGTGTGGCGTAGGGGACCGCGCACGCACGCTTTCGTCCCAAGCTAACCTAAGCTTCAGCCGGGGTACCTGAATTCGCCTGTGATCATGGAGGCAGCTTTTCTATGCCCAACTTGAACAACTTGAGCCTTTTTGTTGGCCTAACAGTGTAGGGGTCCGTCATACCTATGTGGCGACCCCGGGCCGCTGACGAGCCTGTAACACCACACACACACGAAAAAAATCCAGCTAGCTCAGCGCAGGCAGCTTGCTAATGATTTCTGCCTCCAGCTTGGCCAAGTAAGTCAGGCGGGTGGTGAGGTCTACAGCTTCGCTACTGCCGCTGGATGATGCAAATGCCTTGGCGAGCCGCTCAAAGACCTGCTGCTGCTGAGCCCTGTTGTCAGTCAGCAGGCGGGTCAGCGTCTCTGCATCGTCAGCCTCCTCCACAGCCTCACGTGCCTCCATGACCTGCGCAGCCAAGCAGATTTGCTTGTTGGCCAGGCTACTTCACAAGGAAGCCTGCAGCTGCCGCAGTACGCACCTCTTCCAAGTACTCAGTGTCAGCAATGGTGCCTTCAGCGTCCTCGCCTGCGGACAGCCCTCGATGTGCAAGCTGCAATCAGACCGAGCGTGCAGGTCAAGTAGAAGGTTGCGGATGCGTCAGTGCTTGATTAGCGTCCAGTACCAACCGATCCACCTAAGGAACACCATATTGTCTGTGGTGATCCAAGAGACAGTGACACTCACCATGTAGTTTGCCCTAGACAGTGGGTTGCGCAGCACGCTGTACGCCATGTTCACATGCGCTGCTAGCTCCTTGGAGAACCCCTGCTCCTGCGGCGTTTGTTTGGCCAGCCGGTCTGGGTGCACACGCCACTGCAATAGCTTGTATTGCTGCTCTAACCGGGTGATGTCCAAGTCGTACGTCATGGGCCTGGGCAAGCAAGGGTGCATATGTGCACCAGTGTGCCTGGCTGTGCACAGGAACCTGACTGTAAGCGGCTTGCAGAGAGGTCCGGCCAATGCAATGCTAGACACCCACATGGCAAGGAGCTGGAAGTAGTCAAGCGACTTGTCGAGCGGCTGGAGCTTCTCGCAGCCTGTGCACACCAAGCCGCCCTTTCTGAAGTGATGCTTGCAGCTCCAGCACTCGCTCTCCTGTAGCTGTTGCTGTATGGACACAATGCTTTGGCCTGCACCATGCAGCGCCTGAGGCTCCTGGTGCTGGTGCGGCTGGTGCCGGCCTGTCCCAGGTGCTTGCTGATGTGCTGCTCTGCTCCAGATACTCCAAGGCGACGTCTGAGTGTGAGGGGAGGTTGCAGCAATGCTCTCTGTTGGGGCAACATCGGCGCAAACGCTGCAGACTGGGACTCCGCCTTTCGCCTCGCGCTGCAACACCCAAGCTGCACGCACGGAGTAAATGCGCTGCAAGCAAAGCCTGAGAGCCATGATGGGGAGGAATTGGCTATGCGCGGGCCCCTCAGCCTGAATAGCATCCACACCAACATTTCTTCAAACGTTTTATGAACCAACTCATTCCCTTGATCTCATCATTTCCATACCTGAGAACATTGCTTCCGTGCTTGGCCCGGGTATAAAGTGGCCGGCATATTGATGTCAGGCTCATGTCCCGATGTTTTGTGGCCTTAGACCTTGGCCAAGGCCCGCGGCGTGCACGCTCCTTGTAGATAGAGCTGTCTCCCTTCAATACGCAGCACTTGCACACATCAGCAGCCGTAGCCAGTCAGCCCAGCCGCTGCTGAAAATCGTCGTTTAAGAAGCGTCGCGTGCTGCAAGCATGTCCGAGCCGCTGGGGCTCAACTCCGTCATTGGGTGAGCATTGATTGGGCGCGTAGCTGGCTCATGCTGCACCTGCTTCTGCGACCGCTCTGGGACGCAACACCTAGGTGTTACACACCTGCATGGCCATGTTACATGCACCCTTGACATGTGCTTGCTGCTAACATGCTCCTGGCAGTTTTGAGGGAGCGGTAGAGGGTGGCCTGATCACTCATCCCGACGGCCGCACACTGATCTATCCACTAGGCAGCACCATTGTGTTGAGAGACAAGCAAGACCCTCGGGCCCAGGAGTTTCTGCAGGGCCACTCGGACAAGGTAGGCGCCATGTGGCCTGCATGCTGCTGTCCGTCAGGAGCACGGTTGGGGCGAGTGGCCGAGTGGCCTCCATGCTGGGGCGCTCTACGACATGCAGAATGGCATACCTACCTACCTGCGGCTGCCTGTCTGTGCAGGTGTCATGTCTGGCGCTGTCCAAGTCCGGCCGCTACTTAGCCAGTGGCCAGATAACCTACATGGGCTTCACAGCTGACATCATCATCTGGGACCTGGAGTCGCGGCAGCTGCTGCACCGCATGGCGCTGCACAAGGTGCGGCCAACTGCTGGGCAGTGCAACACCCCTGAGTGGCAGCACAACTCCTGCCTGACCCCTGAGCGACAGCGCTGCTCTTGCCCAACCCCTGAGCGCCAGCGCTACTCTTGCCCAACCCCTGAGCGTCAGCGCTACTCTTGCCGAACCCCTCAGCGTCAGCGCTGCTCTTGCCCCAACCCTGAGCGTCAGCGCTGCTCTTGCCCCAACCCTGAGCGTCAGCGCTGCTCTTGCCCAACCCCTGAGCGGCAGCGCTGCTCTCGTCCAACCCCTGCGCGGCAGCGTTGCTCTGCCCAAACCCTGAGCGGCAGTGCTGCTCTTGCCTAAACCCTGAGCGTCAGCGCTGCTCTTGCCCAAACCCTGAGCGGCAGCGCTGCTCCTGTCCAAACCCTGGGCAGCGCTGCTGCTTTACATACCTTCCTGCTCCCACACTGGCCATTCTGAAACACCAGGGGCCTTACAGCATGCTGTGTGATGAATCCAGTTCTGCCTCGAGCATGGGTGTGGCTTGTTGAGGCTCATCCTCCTGTCCTGTGCCACGTGCTGGCTGCAGGTCAAGGTTCAGGCGCTGGACTTCTCGCACGACGAGCGCTACCTGGCCTCCCTGGGAGGACAGGATGACAACGCCATTGTGCTGTGGGATGTTGACACGGGCAAGGCCATCTGTGGGAGCCCTGCCCACACCAACTTCTCGCTGACGGTGAAATTTTACCACAACCGCAACGACAAGCTCATGACCGCTGGGCACTACAACCTGCTGATGTGGGAGTATGACCTGCCCAACAACAAGCTGCGCAAGCAAGAGGCGCAGCTCGGCCTGCTGCAGCGTATCGTCAAGACAATCACCATCGATCAGGACGACGAGTATGTGTACTGCGGCACGACGTCCGGCGATGTACTGCAGGTGGCGCTCAGCACATTCCTGTTCAAAAACCAGGGCCCTGGTAAAGAGCCGATGCAGCTGGGTGCAACGGCCACCTGCGCTGCGCCCAACGGCGACATGCTGGTGGGGGCCGGGGACGGGACGCTGGTCGCCATGCGGACGGTTTCGGAGCCGCTGCCCAGCAATCCGCGCATGCTCAAGCGGCTCGCAAAGCTGGGTAGCGTGAAGCTGGAGGGCACTGTCACCAGCATTTCGTTCGATCAGTCTTCGGGCCGTAGCTTTGTGTTCTATGTCGGCACCTCGGCCTGCAACATCTACAAAGTCACCTACGAGCCACTGGGCAGCAAGTGAGCAATCAGGGTTCCTGTGGCAAAAAGTACTTGGTGTTTGCAGCAGCGCACATTTGCAGCTGCTTCATCGCACGATTCTGCGTGCATCTTAGGAATGTTGCTGATCCTGCTGGCTGTTGCCGGCTGTGCCACCTTGCAGGCTGGTTGAGGAGCTTGTGCAGACAGCGCACAACGACCGCATCAATGACCTGGCGTTTCCCTTTGGGTTCAGCGACGTGTTTGCGACGTGCGGCATCGGCTACATCCGTGTGTGGCACCTGAGCACATGCAGGGAGCTGCTGCGGATCAGCGTGCCAAACCTGGAGGCACGCTGCGTGACTTTCTCAACAGTGAGCTTCTCAACACAGCATGCACTTGCCTGAGCCTATTATGATGCTCCAGGGGTGGCAGGCTGATCCCACGCTGCGCTGTGTATGGCTGAACAAGCGCAGGCAGGTACCGGGCAGCGCTGTTGAGGATACAGAAGCTCCCTGTTGCTCAAAGCCGGCCACATGCTGCGGTGTGCCTGTCAACGCGCAGGACGGCAAGAGCATTATCAGCGGCTGGGGCGACGGCAAGATCCGTGCGTTTGGGCCACAGACCGGGAAGCTGCTGTACACCATCAATGACGCGCATCAGAAGGCAGTCACCGCCATCGCCTGTATGTCAGACAGCAGCCGAATAATCAGCGGCGGCGAGGAGGGGCTGGTGCGGGTGTGGCGCATTGGCAAGCAGAGCCAAGCACTGGAGGCGTCAATGAAGGACCACCGGGGAGCGGTCAACGCCATCCGCATCCGCCGTTCAGACAACGAGTGTGTGAGCGCATCGTCCGACGGCTCGTGCATCATCTGGGACCTGCGGACGTACAGGCGCCGCATGAGCCTGTTTGCAAACACCTTCTTCAAGAGCGTGGTGTACCATCCTGATGAGAGCCAGCTCGTGACCACTGGGACAGATCGCAAGGTGCGTGGCGTGGGCCTGTGAGAGTGGCAGCAAGGTAGACACAGGGCGTGTGTGCACGCACAACGCAGGTTGTGCACACACGCATGCACGTGCGATCTGCCAGGTTTAGCTGTTTCTCCCAAAGCAATACTGCATTGCCTGCTCGCCTGCACCTCGGGCCCAGTCAACCACCTTTCCTGAAAGCAAAATCTCTGACCGCTATGGCGCTCGCAGATCACATACTGGGATGCCTATGACGGCCAGGCCATCCGCATCATTGACGGCTCAGACAACGACGAGATCAACGCGCTGGCAGTGGACAGCGAGGGCCTGGCCATCATCAGCGGGGGCGGGGACAAGCTGGTTAAGCTGTGGGGCTACGACGAGGGGCACTGCTACTACGTTGGTGTGGCACACAGTGGCGCTGTGACGCAAGTAGGCGTCACACCTGATAGGGCAAAGGTAGTTTCGGTTGGTGCTGAGGGGGGCATCTTCATCTGGGACTTTGCAGCGCCGAGCACGCTAGCAGACCTCTAACCGTCTGTGTCACCGCCTGTGGCTGTGTGCACACTGGTGTTGCAGCACAGCTCCTGTTCTTGCAAGATTGACAGGCCTGAGCCGCCTGGGGTGAACTTTTATTCGGACGCCTAAGGCCAGCTTCTCAGCATCTTCAGGGATTATGTCGCTGTGGTCGAGGGACTGCGAACTTCGAAGCGAACTGTGTGGGGCAATCCACGTTGCCTGTGTTTCGTCCTGAGCAGTAGCATACACTCCTCAAATGGCGGTGTAGGTCCGCGCTGGGGCCGGCACACGCCCAGTAACATGGGGATTCACATTCCTGAGGCCGAACTGCATGAGCTTGTGCTCAAGCGCGAGTGCATCCCCGGCGTAGAGCGCCTGCAGACGTCATATTGTCGATACTTCAAGCGATGCGAGGCGCAGGCGCAGCAGGCGTGGCATGGCCAGCTGGCCCGCAAGAACTATGAGCAGCATGTCCGCATCGAACAGCAGGTAAACTATGGCGGCCTTGTAGCGGCAGCTGCAATCCAAAACCCCACTGGCTGTGCTGACACGCACCGACCCGTCGCTGCTGGGTGCAGCATTTCCTTCCTAATGACCATCTGCTGTTCAGCGACTTGGCACCAGAGTCCGTCAGCCTTAAAATCTTTCAGGCGCCCGCAGAATTCGCGCTGCCGGTCAAGCAGGACAGGTGCGCGCGCAGCGTCCCATGCCTGGCCAATAGGCTGTAGGTAGTCGTTGCCCTGCCGGAAACCTTCCACGACACTGACCTCAGGACGCTTATGGCCAACCCTCCCACAGGCGGCTGCAGCCAAGCTTTCGCGTCAAAGTAGACGTCAAGTACCGTGGCCAGGTGTCTCTGCCGCTCACGCTCAAGGCGTATATTGTGACGCAACATGACAAAGACAACATCTTGTCATGGCACCCTGACGAGGCCACTGACCAGGACAAGGTATGCATGTTAATAGGCTTGATCAGGCGTGCCACTGTGCTGCCGAGGGGCCCAGTGCATGCATGCATGTGCTGCCTGGCATGTCCATGACGCCATGCCATACCGCCGCTCCATGTGGGACAGAAGAAGATCACAGAGCTCAAGGGGACAACCTCCATCACCCACTACTTCGAGGCATCTGGCGGGGTGAGCAGAACGACTGCTGCTGTGTTGGCGCTGCCACATGCTTGCATGCCAGCCCTCCCACTCACCACAGTGCGCCGCGCGTTCATGTCGCTGCACAGGGAGCGCTGCCAAGCAAGCGCATGCCCCAGGCAGCACAGGCTACAGCGTTGGAAACGCAGCAGTCGGCCCTGACGGGCAAGGCAGTATCACCGGCCATGCTGCTGCAGCTGTGGAACAACGAGCGCTCGAGCGCACAGGACACTCTGGGGTCATGGCAGCCAAATAACAATCTGCCCATCAAGCCCATTGACTTGATGTCAAACGCACCACTCAGCAGCCTGTCAGACAGCCTGCTCGGGCTGCCAAGCTCATCGCATGGGCTTGCAGGCATGGGCATGTCAGATGCGGGTCCCAGCCGTGTGCTGCCTCTCGGCTCCAGGGACATCATGGGAGCAGGCTTGCTGGGGGGCCGGGCAGGGTCAAGCCTGGATGCAGGGACCTCGGGGCTTGGCCAGGGCAGCGACCTGTATGGCATGCTGTCCCTCGACAACTGGCAGGCGTCGCAGCTGCAGCATCAGCAACTGCAGGCGCAGATGCTGCAGGAGCTGCAGCAGCTGTCACAGCAGCAGCAGCAGCCGACGCAGCTGCAGCAGCTGCAACACATGCTGGCAGCGCAGCAGGTGCAGGCCAACGCGCAGCAGCAGGCGTTAGCTCAGCAGCAGCAACAGGCCGCTGCTCAGCTGCAGCAGCAGACGGCATCAGCGGAACTCCTCACAGTTGACCACGAGTTTGAGTTCTCCAACCTTGAATTCGTGCGGCCCACACGCATGAACAAGGTCTACATGGTGTTTGCGTGTCAGGTGCTGGATCTGGATTTCTGCTATGTCGTGTACAACGTCCCCACTGTTGGCATCTGCCGTGCGGAGCAGCGAGAGAAGGCGTGCCAGAAGCTGGGTCTATCTATGCCGCCGGGGATGATGATGTCAGAGGGGCCGCATATCAAGCAGGAGCACGAGTTGCATGGTGCCGCTGCTGGCGGGCGGAAGCGCGATGCTCGAGCAGAGGTACGGCAGTTTGCTGCAAGCAGAGCTACTGTTGGCAACACGAGGTCAGGCGCATATGCTTAGCTGCGTGTTGAGGGACAAGCCGTGCACAGCAGCAGGCAGCAAACAGCTTTGGGTTGCTGATTGTGCTGCCTCCATGCTTTGTGCTTGATGCTGTAGACGGAGGATACGATGCTGGGTACAGACCTGGCCAGCACACTGGAGCAGGTGACCAAGCGCATGCAGGGTGACGTGGCTGAGTCAAGCATGGCTGCCAGCAGCAGGTTGCTGGTTCAGGGCGAGGATGAGACCATGGCGATTCCCTATTCCCGCGGGGCACTGCGAGACTGGATACTGGAGCAGTACGAGGGCACGGGCCTGACGCGCAAGCTTTCTGAGCTGGACCTGAAGGTGAGCAGAGGGAGCGCTGCTTCAAATCAATAGCACACAAGACACGCGCATGATGATGCATAGCTATGCATAACTTGATGAGGCAAGTATTACATTCAGGCGCACTGCAAAGTGTCTTATTGCCACCAACACCTGGCGCTTGCTGCCTGCCTGCAGGCGTTGCTGTCGCAAGCTGGTTTCCCAGCAGAAGCATCAGCTGACCAGCACGTCACCGTGTCGCGCGGCCAGTGGGAGGAGTTTGTGCAGCAGTTCCGCGGTGTGCTGCAGCTGCTGCAGCAGATTGCCAACGTGTGGAACCTGCAGGAGCCCTGCATCATCTCAGGCTTTGACATGGACCGTGTGGGCACCATCCAGGCGCTCAGCAACGAGCCGGCCGGCACGTTTATCTGCCGCTTCTCCATGAGCCAGCCAGGCTGCCTGGTGCTGACCTGCAAGACGGTGCCAGGGCACGCCTGCAGCGACAAGGACAACCTCTTGCACGCAATTATCAAAGTAAGGGCAGGGTCAGTGCAGCGCAACATCGCCGCTTGCAGCATCGTCTGCTCGGCGTCCTGCGTCCTATAATCCAGCCTGCTGTGCTAGCTGGCGTGCGCTGCCTTCAGGCTTCTGACCGGATGCAATGAACCGTATGTGCTTGCTGCAACAGATTGATGACCTATACGAGCGCCGCGTCGACACATGGATCCGCGACTTTGCAGGAGCCTCTCATGTTCTCGACGTATACCGGCAGAAACGAGTTGACAAACGCAAGGTGTTCGCCTCCAACTACACACACTTACGCGGTCTCGGCGGTGACTTTCCTGCATCATCGCCCTCCTAAACTCAAGGGTTGAAAAACAGTTGTCAGGAATGCAAGCGTTCAGAAGTTTGCGGGGGCAAGGCCAGCATGTGTTTGCTCTGCCACATCAAATGCCACCCCACGGACCTAGTAAACCTGATGCAGCACTTTTATTGTGCCGGCGAGCCGGACAGTTCGTATCCTCCTGCATATGGTGGAGAGATTGCATTCATTGTGCTCCCTCTGCAAGCCGCACTGCCTGTGCTTAGATGCACTGGGTCATGGCTCATTCTTTGGGTCCGCGCTGACCTTCCTGCCTGGTTGGCGGTTGCCTTTAGGCTTTGCATGCAGTGTGCTGATGCGTCCTTCAAAGGTGTGATTCTCCATTTTACGTGTTGAAAACCTGTGGTAGATACTGCTCTGTTTTTGTGTTGTGTACGTGTAACAAGTTCATGGATAGGCAAGCAAGCAGGACGAGACTGGTGTTGTTGGCGTGCCCAGCTGTTGGCCTGCCTGTACGCCTAGGTGCATTGAGGTTGAATGGCAAAGGTGAGTGTGGGCACGTGTGAAACCGGCGCAGCTGTTTGGCCATGCCGGTAGCCTTGCAGGTGTCGCGATAGACCTCAACTGCGCAATCGTTTCAAGGCAAGGCGGGGCCCTGCAGGCCAAGAGTCAACGCTGGTGGCAGCTGCAACGCCATGGGCCTGTTCAGTTGTGCCAGTGGGCAGCAGCAGCCTAATAAGAAGGCGCTCATCGTAGAACTCGAGCGCAAGCGGGAAAAGTTGCAGCAAGAGGTTACACGCTGGCTGAGCAAAGCCAATGAGAATGAGGCTACCCTTTCTAAGGAGCGCGTGTCATGGACAGGCCTGCGCAGCGAATATGAGGCAGCGCTGCAGGCCAAGACGGCGCACACAGCGCGGCTGCTGCAGTTGTGCACCACTTCGCTGGGTGAAACCGACATCGGCGTCAAGGATACAGGCTCGGCTGGCCGCAGGAGCGGCACCGCGGGTGGCGCAGCTGTTAGCGTGTCTGTGACGGCGTATGAGCCAGACAGAGCGGTGGACACAGGCACCGATGGCCAGGAAGCTGAAGCGCAGACCAAGCACGCAGCTCCCAGCCGAGCCGAGACACTGCTCGAGGTGGCTGTTCAGCAGCTCATCCTGACACACGCTGCGGCCATCAGGGAGGCAGAGGACAGCAGGACAGCGCTTGCTTTGCTGCAGGCTAGCCAGGAGCAGGCTAAGGGTCAGCAGGCGCTCATGGAGCAGCGTGGTGTGGCTCTGGAGGCGGAGAACACTGCCCTGAGTGGTGAGAGGCCACGAACATGCAAAGCTTGACAGCATCCAGCTTATCCTTCCCTCAACACAAAGCAGCATGCTGTAACTTTGCTGCTGCAACCTGTGCTGGTGGCTTGCAAGCAGGCCTGAACACAGAGCTACAGATCCAGCTGGAGCGCATGCAGCAGCAGCACTCGACGGCGCTGTCCAGCGGCCAGGAGAGCTCCGTCAAGCTGCTGGCGGAGCTTCAGGCCAAGCAGCAGGAGTGCCTTGCTGCCAGCGCGGATGCGGAGGCACTACGCACGCAGCTGCACCGCCTGCAAAGTGACCTTGAGGACCATGAGCGTCAGCAGGCGAGGCAGGTGGTGGAGCTTCAAGCGCTGAGCTCCTCCCTCACCTCTCGTGACGATGAGCTGCAGGCAATCGCCGCTCAGCTGGCAGAGGCGCAGCAGGCACTGTCGTCCACCCGACGCCAGCTGGCGGACCTGGAGCCTCGCGCCAAGCTGGCTCAGGACAGCGCCTTGGCTCTTGAGGAGCAGCTGCAGACGACACGCTCAGCCCTGGTGGAGGCGCAGCATCAGGTGCACATGGCAGGGCGCAGGCTGCAATGCCTGCACGTGCACTGCACACACTGCCCGTCACACCTTGCAGCCATTGCGCAACCCTGCACCGCCTAGAGTAGCAATGCTGGCCCGCTCTGGCTAGATGTTGGCCGCCTGGCAGGAGGCAGGCCTTAAGCAGCAACGCTGAATTCACCTGCAACCTTATTTTCACTGTGCGTAAACTGTGTCGCTTGGTTGTCTGCATGATCCACAGGCGAGTCAGAAGGGTGCGGAGCTGACGGCGACGCTGCGAGCCCTGACCGAGGCCCAGGCGCGCACGGCCGAGTGCGAGAAGGGCATGGCCTCTGCCAAGGCTGTTGCGGAGGCTGCGGAGCGCTCGCTGCAGGACATGACGGCGCAGTACGTTTCGGCCAAGCGCGACCTCATCGCTGCCTCCAAGCAGATGGCGACGGTCGCGCAGGAGCACAACGGCACGCTGGTGCGCCTGCCGGGGTGGGAGTGGCAGAGGGTGCGGTCTGAGAACCACTTGTGTGACTGCCAGTGCCAGGCAGGGTGTCAGCGTCAGTACTGCCATACATTTACTTGCAGTCCAGAACAGGCAATACTTTAGGCAAGGAGCGTAATTTCACATCATCACTGCTCGTAGCAAGCTACAAATTAGAATTGCTTCCTGACGGAGGCGTGGCCACGTGCCCATGCTTGTTGCTGTCATGTTCTGAAACTTGACGTGTTCTACCCATCAGCTGCTGTCTGACGCGGTCGCCGCGGCCAATGTGGCTGTTGCTTGCAGGAGAGGCTGAACAGCCACAACAGCCAGCTGGCGGCCTCAACTAAGGAGAAGCAGGTCCTGGAGACACAGGTGCAGCTGCTGAAGCAGGTAGGTGGGCCTGGCCCCGCATCTGCGCTTCACGGCTATTGTGTCGAGTTGCCACAAACAGCAGGCGCTCACAGGGAGTATCAGGCGATGCTTGCATCATCGCAAGACTGTTCTTGCAGGAGTGCTGCGCACGACCAGTGCTGCTAGGTGTCACCGCAGCCACTTTATGCCACCAACACCTGCCTATTCTTTCCCCCCCCCTTGATCGTTCCCACGCCCCTGCCGTCACCGCTGATGCGCAGGACTCCATGTCCACCTCCCAGCGCCTGCGTGACCTTCAGGCACGCTGCCCAGCGCTGGAGTCGGAGCTGTCCGCGCTGCGCTGCGCCCACCAGCAGGCGCAGCAGCACCTGGAGCGGCAGCGCTCGCTGCTGAGGGGCATCTCGCGCCTGTCGTCCAAGGCCGGAGGACTGGTGCCAGGGCAGGGCCAGGTGAGCAGGGTGAACACAAGCAAGCAGTTGCAACAGTGTCCACCTTTGTGCAGGCCAGGGAGGAAACAAAATGCCGGCACTCACTTGGCAAGCACCTGGCAGCGTAATGCACACCGCTCCTAGCCCCCATCCCCGACGAAATATGTGCCAATGCCCAAGGTCTTTATGCAACGAGCCTGTCTGTCCCACTTTAAAAGAGGGCTGCACTTGGTCCCCATCACCGCACCCTCTGCCTGTCCACAGGAGCTGGATGCGGCCAGTCTGTCCGCTTTCTATGAGACCACCGTGAAGGAGGATTGCCTGCGCCTGAAGCTGTGTGACATGCCCCTGGCGCTGTGTGGCCCGCTGTTCAACGCCGTGGCTGACAGTAGGCAGCTGTCGTCACTAGTTCTGGACATCGACAGCGCGAGGGAGGCGGTGTGGGAGAAGGTAGGGCGTTGGGACAAGGGAAACAGGCCTGCGTGCAAGTGTGATCGGCAGGGGAAGGCTGTGAAGCATGTAGGACATAGCTTACGTCCCTCATGCCCTGTGTCACAGAAGAGGGGAGGCACAACAGTGTAAACCAAGGCAACTGTTGCACTCCAACCACGCTTTTTGATAGCTTGAAATGTGTCCAACCTGCATGCCGTGCATGCTGATGCGCAGGCTGGGCTGCGCGTGGCCTGCCTAGCTGCTGCACTCGGCGTCAACAGCAGCCTGCGCAGCGTGGAGCTCAGCGGCTGGACTTGGACCGAGCTGGGCAATGGCTGCGCCCTGCCCTTCCTGACGCTGGGCTCATCAGGCCTGACCAGCCTCTGCACCGTCAAGGTGAGCATGTCGCCGAGAGCCGTTGGCAACACTGGCGTGGCGGTGGTAACATGCAGAGGGGTCCCTCGTGTCATCCTCTGAGGCCTCGCCCCTCTCATCACGCTCCCTTGCCTTCCTCTCCCTTCGCATCATCCTCCCTGGCCTCGCCCCTCTCATCACGCTGCCTCGCCCTTCTCTCCCCTCACATCATGCTCCCTTGTCTTGACTCCTCCCACCAAGCTGCCGTGCCTTGGTTCCTCCCATCACCACGCCACCCTGTCTTGGCTCCTCCCAGCATGCTGCGTAGCCTTGACTCAACCCACTACGCTGCCTTGACTCGACTTCTCCATCCACACTGCCTTCCTCTCCCCTCGTGTCATGCTCCCTGGCCTTGATTCCTCCCACCACCCTGCCCTGCCTTCCCGCGCCCTCAGGTTGACACCAAGCTGTTTGACGTGGACTGTGCAGCGTCACTGCTAGAGCTGCTGCAGTGTGGCCTGGTGCTGCTCAAGCGCCCAGGGGGTCAGGGCGTGCTGCGCCTGTACGCAGACAACGAGGACCTGGACGAGTGGTGGGTGAAGTGCAGCAGCGGGTGCCAAATGCTAGTGGGGGTAAGGCAGGTGCACCGCGGAGTGAGAGTATGCCATGCTAGTGTGGTGGGTGAACGGCAGCAGTGGGGGCAGACAGGAAGCCGGTGGGGGAGGAGCAGGTGTGTGATAGTAGCCGATTCTGTTTGTGGGCAAAAGGCAGCAGTGGGACGGTAAGTTGCCTGCGTCTCAATTGTTATCAAGCACATTGTCAACCTGCTGCCTGTCTTTTACTGCCCTGTGTCAAAGGTACGGCACCATGATCCAGGACGCTGTGGAGCCCTCCTGGCACCAGCCACTCGCCAACCAGGCGCTGCTGCTTCGCTCTGCGAGCTCCACGCCCACACCCGCGGTCATCACTGGAGTGCCCGCCTTTGGCCGCAGCCCCTCACTGGCCATGTCGGTGGCAAGCACAGCAGTGTATGTCGGCGCGCTTGGCATGGGCGGTGGGGCCGCGGCTTCGCCGATCTCTCGGCTCGGGTTTGCAGCCTCCCCTGCGCCCTCAGCATGCCACACCCCCGGCCCAGTCAAGGTGCTGGATGGCAGCGGGTTGATGCTTACACCAGGGCGCCAGGTTGCAGGTGCGCAAAGGGAGGGTGAAGTCATCATGCCCAGGGTATCCACAGGCCTATCTAGGATCATTTGCAGCGCTGAGCAGTGCTCACTGGTGCAAAGGACAACCAACCTCCTCAACAAACAGGTGGCAGGGCGTGCTTGAGCAGCTTTGGCAGGTAGGTCCTGGCGGCATGTGCCGCGCTGCTGAATCGCTCCCCTGGGTGATAGGCCGCAAATTGTTATGAATATGCAAAACTGTGTCCCTGGGGAGAGGTGCCAGTGTGCTGCAGACATGCTGAGCCGAGCCCCTTCGTTGCGATGCCTGGCCTGCGCTGCGCAGAGTGTGTGGCAGCGGCCGATGTGCCTGATGCCCTGACGGACCTGTCCAACAAGGGACTTGAGTCACACCACATGGTGGTGGTCATGGCCGTGCTGGTGTGCTGCCCACACCTCAAGAGGCTGCGCCTGGACGGCAACAAGGTGCGAAGATGTGGTGATTTAGAGGGGGCTGGGTAAATT
>JAWZTI010000317.1:0-19336 GCA_039880955.1 Chlamydomonas urium | reverse complement strand
ACGATGGTTGGACAAAGAAGCAGTCGCGGCGCGGCGCTGACCTGTTGTGTGTGGGGAGGTATATTACAATGTGTCCTGTGCTGGATAAAGATCAAAATTTGTTCTTAGCTCATCGATTGTTTGCTTGTTTGGTGTGTGATTTTGCAGATCGGCAACGCTGGCGCTGAGCTGCTGAGCCTGGGCCTGACGCACAACGCGTCGCTCCGCGAGCTGCTGCTGTCGCGCAACAGCATCACATCGCATGGCGCCAAGCGCCTGGCCCGCAGCCTGGAGAAGAACAGCGGTCTGCGCAGGTGAGCGAAGGAACCATTGGGAGGGATGCAGAAGCCGTGAGGACCTGTAAGCTTTATGACGGATCCTCTGCCTGGCCTCTAATGATGGCAGAGCTGTTTGTGGCACATGGTCATGTTCCTTTTAATGTGCCTGTGTCTCGCAGACCACCTACCTGTGTATCCTCGCCACCCCCAGGGCCCAGCTCTTGCATCTGCAGTGGCGCTTACTCACCCTGTATTGCTCTCCGACTCTCTTGCTGTACTCAGGCTGGACTTGTCGGCGCAGCGCTTCGAGGGCCTGGGCGCAACAGGCGCCGAGGCGGTGCTCGCCTCACTGCGCAACAACACCACGCTGGAGGAGCTGTCCCTCAGCAGCAACTCGCTCGGTGCGGGCGCTGCCGCTGGGCTGTGCGCTGCGCTGCGCACTGCGGGCGCCGGCTCCGCGCTTAAGCGGCTCGGGGTGGGCCACAACGGATTGGACGCGGCGGCGGCCAAGGCGCTGCAGGATGTGGCGATGGAGAGGGGCCTGGTGATCACCGTGTAACGGTAGCACATGTTGCGCTGCAGGTGCTCTTCTCTGGTGCGTGTGTGCGGCGCCTGCGTGCGCACCCCGTGCCTGCCTCCTGCGCTTGCCCACCCTGCCTGGGAACGCAGCGGCAACTTGATCAATTGTGTCAAACAGGGTGCCGACAGCTCATGCCATGTTACGAGGGGTCATCAACAGTGATGCAGCACCCACTGTCAACAGCATCCAATGGCGCTTGGACTCTGTAGATAACTTGTTATTGTACAATGCAAACAATGCATAATCTTGGTTTGAGCAACAACCAGTGGCATGAATGAAATCGGCAGGTGAGACTAGCGTTCATGAATCAGCGTGGGGCCAGGCTGGGCAAGTCATGAAGCTGTCACACTGCTGGACAGAGGAAGGATGCAATCAGCAAAGCAGAAGATGCTGAATGATTATGCCCTAGTATGCATTGCTGTGTCAATGCCTGTGTCTTATGACGTGTGCAAAAAAGACACCTCTGCCCCTACGTTCATTAGCTAACCAACGGATTGCAGCAAGGGTATTTCAGTCCCAAGCACTACCTACACCCCAGCAGCCGGCAAGACCTGAACGTGGCTGACAAGCAGCACCTTCTCTCCATGCGATTGCTGCTGCTTTGCATCCATGCCACTTCCAAGAGGCTCGTTCAGGGTTCCCTGCACCCGCACCCGCGTGCCCGTTGTAATGTCCATGTTCATGGCGATGGCATCCCCGCTGAGCTTCAGCGAGCGACCATCTTCAAGGCGCAGGTAATGCCAGGTCTCAGGCTCTTGCGGTGGGAGGAAGTCCAGGGCAAGCATCAGGATTGTGCCTGCACATTGGGTGAAAGTATCAAGGCTTGCCCAGTACATTGAAGTGATGCTGGCCGCGTGCTGGCAGCTAGACATTGATATTGAACCTGCTGCAAGTGCTGCACAGCTAGGCCGAAGGTGGGCCCCTGCCTGCCATGTCAGCATACATGCAGATATCCGCTATCTGGCCGCGGCCTATGCGCGCTTCAGACCCGCCTTACCCTCAAACACGGCTGCAGAGCGCTCAGGGTGCCTCAGTTCATGCGGCTGCGCTTGCTGGCTTGCGGACTGCGCGATTCCCAACAAAGTTAGAAGTGACAGAAGCGCCAACTGCAGTGTCCTTGACGGCATTGGTGTTCGCAGCGGATGGGAGGTGACTGATGAAGGGGAGGGCAATCGGAGTGCGGACACGCGGGCTGCCCATCCCACATGACGGACTAAATCTACTTTCATTTGTTTCATGCACCCGGGCAAGGAAGACGAGGTAGCTGAGGACGAGCTCCCATGAATGGCCACTTGCCTGGCCTGGGGCCTGGGCCATAATCCATGTGCTTGCAAGTTGCAACCCTGGTGATTGCAGATTTACTCCATGGCAGGTCAAGTTGCAAAGCACGACTCAGGCCTGTCTTTGGCAAAGCGCTTGCTAAGAGCGCCAGAGTGCTTGTCAAGAACGGCGAACCGCTGTGGCAGCTACCAACAGCACATCTGACCCTACTGCCACTTCACGATGTCCCCATCTCGAGCGTTTGCAGGAATTCCTGCAACGTGAGGGCAGGGCAACGTTTGAAGAGGGGCCATGTCTCAGTCATGGGGGCTGAGGAGCTGCCGGAAGTGCCAAGTGCTGCACATCGCTACCGGTCAACAGCAGAGTGGATAGGTGAGACTGTGAGGTCCCGTAGCCTATGAAGCCGCTGCTCAGCAGGTGTCATTCATGTTGTGTACCTCGATCCTGCATCCCCACCCCATCCCTTCCTGCCTGCCACACACACTTCACCACACACGCCCCAGCCCGGCTGCCCACCTGCTCCGTGAACTGCAGCGCCCTCGCCGCCTCCAGGTGCAGCTTCTGCCTCTTGAGCACATCAATCAGCTTCAGCTGCTTCTTGAAGGCCACAATGAGCTCCGCCCTCTGGCGTTCAAGGCGCTTGTTCTCCGCCACGACGCGGTGGTACTCGGACTTGGCCACGTCCTTGCCCTCGCGCTCCTGGGAACAGCAGGCAGGCGTCACGCGAACGTTTCTACTTCAAAAGGCGTCTCGCTGCGGGCTCAGTCATAAAATCGCTGTCTCCACCCACACACGCACTCAAATTGCAGGGCAAGCTTGCTTGTCGACTTCAAGTGTAGCTGCAAGAGCCTGGCCTGCTGCTGCGTGCTGCGAGTGCCTGTTGCTACCTGGTTGCTGCAGGATACAGGTGCCGTGCCTGCTGTGTTGCTGCAGGTATCGGCTGCCGCTGCCAAGCAAGTGTGGCCCAGGGCATCGCCAGACAAAAGTCACTTTGAGTGTGACAAGGGTCACTGCGACACCTTGGAACAGGGACACGTGCCCCCCTATACACGAAGATCGTGTGCTAGAATTTGAAGCGCCATAAGTTGTCGCCATGCCTGGTCATCATCCCTGCAACACCGACTCACGTATGATGCCCCCGTCAGCACCCTAGCCTCTGCGCGCAGCAGCAGCGCTCCCTTCCCCCCACCCCCCGCTCTTGCCCTTGCGCAAGCAGGGTTGCTGCCAGCACCTCACCTGCAGCTTCACCTCCTGCAGCATCTGCTTGTACTTGTCCACCTCCTCCAGAGCGCGCTGCAGCCGCACATCCCTGGCCTTAACCTCGGCGTCGCCCTGGCGCCGCTCACGCTCCAACTTGCTGCCCTCGCGGCTGAACTCCTTCAGGGCGGCCTCTCTCGACGCCAGTGCCCCCTCTGCGTCTGCTGCCGTCCGCTTCAGCTTCTCAACCTGGTGTGAGGGTGAGGGGTGGGGCAGAGCAGGGCACACTTGCAGTTCACACGCACAGTGCAAGATCAGTCGCAGCAGGAGTGGCCAACGCACAGTGAAGCGATTAGGTCTGGGCTGACTGGGCATGTGGTGCAAATGGAGCGGTGCGCTTGATGCCCCTGTAGCATGCCTGGCCTGCATCAGCCGCACACAGACTATTTGCAGGCAGGTTTCCTGACCTGCATTAGCCATTCACAGCCTACTTGCCAGTAGGTGTCCTGGCCTGCATATGCAGCTGCCCTATCAACCCAGACCCCACACCTGTGCCTCTAGCGTTTTCTGCGTCTTGGACCAGCTCGCCTGCTCCGTCTTGAGGCCCTTCACATCACGCTTGGCCTCGGCAAGCTGCTTGTCACGCTCTACGAACGGCACACCGCCACCCACAGCAAAGAAACAGCGGTGAACAGGCAGACAGCAACCAATGCGGGCTTAGAACAATCTGTAAACTCAAAGTCTGGTCGCGGCACAGGTGAGACGGGTAACGAGTTACCAGCGCCTCACTAATGGACCCAGCCAACCATGTGGTACGAGGGCATATACTGCAAAGACCCCCTGTTGTCTGATTGGGCAGGCAGCATGTCCGCCGGGGACGCTGTGCAAGTTGTCACTGCCTGTGCTCCCCCCCCCCTTCGCCCTGCGCACCTGCTAATGCCTGCGTCAGCTTCGTCAGCTCCTCCTCCAGGCCCCTGATGCGGGCCTTGTGAAGGCGCAGGGAGGCATCTGCATTGCCTGGCACATCAAGAACTGCACCACCGCCAACGCCGCCGCCGCCGCCAGTGCTGGCGCCGCCCTCTGACCCCCATGGGCCGTCGGAGCGCCGCTGCCCTGCGCTGCTGACCCGTGCCGGCCCTGCCGCTGCCCCTGCGTCACCCAGCCTGTGCGAGGAGCGGGTCCTATTGAGGAGGCGGTGCATGCACATGCAGATGTAGATGCTGCAGTGGGCTCTTGCATGTTGAGTATGCTCACCCCTGGCGTGAAGATGGTCGCAGCCCAGACCTTGCCGCTGGCTGGCTGGTTGAAGGAGCTGCATGCAACCAGCAGGGTTGTTCAAATTGTGAGCTCGACAGCCAAGCAGGAAACCGAATGTGCCGCGCTCGACAAACATGGGCAACGTGCCGCGGGCCCTTCGCAGCGCTCGTATGGTGATTCCATCACGGTCAGCACACCTGTATCGTCTTCGTAGTCTCCTGCGTGCACGTTGGCCGCCTGCAGCACGTCCTGAATGTTGCGCTTCACCAGCTCGTCAATGCTGTCGGCTGAATCGTGCTCTGCAGCCTGTGCAGCACTAGGGAGTCAGCTATATGCCCTTTCGTGCAGCAAAGGTCACTGCGATTGCCAATGTGGTGCGTTAACCGGCTTGCGACGCCGCTTGCATGCGCACGGACCTCTCCAAAGGCCGCGGAGTGGCCCATGGACAAGCCTAGAGAGCGGCCTAGGTCGCCGTAGGACAGGTCCATGCTGCTGCTGGTGTGCTCCTCCTGTTATTCAGGTGTACAAAGCTGCAAGATGCCCGCAGGGTCAGCACAGGGCATGCAGTAAGGTCCCACACCTGCATGCTGCAACAGTGCAACACCTTGGTTGCCCTGCAAGACCATACACACCTGCAAGGCCCAAGAGCAATCTAGCGGTGTAATCTGTCATGGCCCAGCATATCACATCAGGGCCAAAGCGCCAAAGAGGAATGGCTAGCCTTGAACATTGGCAGCTTACTGTTTTTACACGTGCCAGCAGACGTTGCACAATCCAGAAACTCTCATGATTGCCCAACGTGTGATGCTCGGCGCTTTCCTATGCAGCAGCCGTCTCAAGTGCGGCCAAACCAAGGCGCTTCTTACGAATGCCATTGCGCCAGTCTCTTGCCGCCATGACCTTCTTTGTAGGTGGTTGCACCTGCAGCACCTGCACGTCACGGTGAAGGTCACACAGCAGCGCCAACAGGCTCAGCGGTGGTGTGTCAGGTGAAGGGACATGCATACATTGTGCAGTTTGTGTCTACCAGGGGTAATTTATGATGTGCAGCACCCCGGCCGGTCACCATTTGCAGCCCTCCCTCCATGGCTTCTAAGCTTTGTGCAAACCAACAACAATAGAACAAATGAGAGAAAAGACAAGGAGAGTGCTACGCCCTTGGGCATGGAGTTGACACACAGTGCGGTGCACAGCTAAAACCATAGGAATACAGTTCTGCCCCCGAGTGTGAAGCAGCAGAGCCTTGGCCTCACCTCCAGAGTCGTGCCCTGTGCACATGGCACCAGCAGTGTGTCCTTTGCGCTCCACGTCACCTCCGTGACCGACGCATCCCTTGCGACCGCAGTGCGCACGACCTTGACCTCCACAGTCTCTGTTGACCCTGCTTCGAGGTGGGTAGGGTTCAGATGGGGTGCAGGCACAAATCATTCGGATGAAGAGGCGGGAGAGCACCTTACAGCAGGGCTGGACGTGGGCAATCTTGGAGTTTCCCACTTTTGGGGGCTTGTCCTCTCCCACTCCCTTCTCAATCAAAGTGCACAGCTATGGCATTCCTTCCCCCTTCCCCCATCACTCTTCTCCCCTCGCCCCGGACGCACTGGTGCTGAAGCATACTTCCCCAGGCCCATCAACAACTTATCTGATGTCACCCGCTTCTGGCCCCAGCCCCTGCCCTGCTCCTGCCCCGCTGTATCCCCCCTGCTGCCTGTACTCCAATGCACGTATTGACGCTGGCCGCAACTTCGACGGGGCCATCACAGGCCAGCTTAGCTCACCCTCTGTTTCCCTGTTCCTGCACTCCTGTGTCCCACCTGCCGCCTTATCCCGCACTGCGGTAAAACGCTTTGATGCTGGTCGCAACTCCCTCAGGGCCATCACAGGTCAGCTTAGCCCAACCCCTTTTGCCCCTTGTCCCTGTCCTGCTGCGTCCCACCTGTCGTCTCATCCTGCAGCGTGAAGCGTGCGCTTGTGCCAGGCCAGCCTGCAAATGCTCGGACCTTGTTATGCAGCACCTGCGCGTCGTGCACACGGAAGTCCAGCAGCCCCTCTTCCTTGGACAGCTGTAGGTGCAGGGAAGGTGCGAAAGGGAGGCATTGAGGCTTGCAGGACACAAGCATCAAAATTACCATGGTTTTGCTGGGATCAGATAAGGCCTGATCAACTTTGATGGCACCTGGCCACACCATCCACGCACCTTGGCTGCGTGCAGCACTTGTGCCTCGTCCTGTGGCCATGCCATCTGTGGCCCCTTGCCCTGGAACACGTCCGGAAGGTGCCGTACCAGCAGCTGGGAGCCGCGCTCAAACAGCTGCGCCAGCAGCTCTGGGGCTTGGATGTCAGGGTCCAGGGCCACCTGGCAAGGGGAACACGCAGGTTGGGGGGGACAGGTGGCAATGGGACAGTGCTGTGTGGAGCTTAATCAACAGCTGGGCTGGCAGCTCCAGGGCTAGGGTATCAGGGTCCAGGGCCGTCTGGGAGGTGGAGGGTGGTGGGGACAGTCAGAATTACAAAATCTTCTCATTCAACAGCTGGGCCGGCGGTTCCGGGGCCTTTATATCAGGGTCCAGGGCCACCTGGAGGTGGAGGTGGTGGGTGCAGGCAGGTTTAAGATTCCTCATTCAACAGCTGGACCTGAAGCTTCAGGATTTGAATGTCAGGGTCCCAGCCAACCATATGTATTGAATGACCATAGTGCAAGCATAGTGAAACCTCCTAGCCAAGCTGCTCAATGCTGAACCAGCCATGGCCTCGTGCTTTGTGTTGTGCAAACATTGCTCACAACGGCGCCGCCCCCCTTGTTTGCAAAGCATCAGCAATCCCACACTTTGTCCATTTGCTCTTCAAGTCGGTGTACTAACTCAAAAGGTCTTCTGCTACTTGCCCACACTCACCCTGTCCTGTGCCAGCACGGGCCCCGCATCGCACTTGAGCACGGTGTATGCCACACTGACACCCGTCTCCGCCACGCCATCCTGCACCGCCCGCTGCACAGGCGCCGCTCCTCGATACCTATGGTATGGGAGGAGTGTTAGGGCGGAAAGTGTGGGAAGACGCAGAAGTCAGTGAAGATTTCAGTGGCTGTCAAACCAGCTGTTGAATGGTGCTGGCGTGTGCGTGCAGCATGACGGGCCTACGGTGAAATGATGAAAGCGAGTGTGTGCGTTTCTGTACTTCCAACAAACCGAGCCTGCACACAACGCCTGGCTGTGCGCAACGCACCAGGCAATTGGTGAACACCTGAAAGTGCGTGCTCACAATCTGTGCCCAGCACACAATATGCGCTTTCCTGACCGGCATTCGTAACAGCAGTTGGGCTACTGGCGCCTACTTGGGCAAGAGGCTGGGGTGGATGTTGAGTGTCCCTAGCCGTGGGATGTCCAGGAATGCCTGAGGCAGCATATTCCCGTAGGCTGCTGTCACGCAAAGGTCCGGAGACATGTCTCTGAGTGTTGTGAGGAACGCCTCCTGCGTTGAGTTGAGGCGGGAGAAAAGGCCGGTAAGGGGAGAGGGGCTAGCAAGCGGGAAGAGCAGCCCACCTCTTTGGCTGTCGTCTCCATGCACAGCATTGACTGCCTGGTCGGGCAAGCAGGTCCGAATCCTTCCCATGCCCCACCACACCAACCCCGGCCCACCTTTGCTGTCTGCGGGCGCAGGATTGCCTCAGCAGGCAGACAAGCCCGAGTCCCATCCATGCCTTCACCATATCACAACCTGAGCCACCTCACTGAATGTCCCAGGGCACAGCATTGCCTCTTCAACCAGGCCCAAAGCCTTGCCATACGTCACCATATCACACCGCTTGCCAAATCAGTCCACAGTCCACCACTATTGCTGCATTGCGGCATAGATTTGATTTCCCCATGAGGCAGGGCCCCATCCTTCCCATGCCCCACCCCACCACGAACCTAACCCACCTCCTTTGCTGTCTTAGGACAAAGAACTGCCTCATCAGGTAGACCCAATTCCCGAGCAACCTGCTCCACGGGCGTAGGCAGCGGCGTGCTCTTGTTGCCGCGCCCCCGTGGCTTGCCAGGCTGGCTCACCACCGCTGCAACCTGCGGGGTTCAGAAATCAGGGTTTATGAGCGATGGTGTGCGCTACGTGGACCAGAGAACTTGTGCCTTGATGCAGTGAGAAATGTGCAGTGCAGTGTAACAAACAGGCACAGTGGCATCAATGCTTGGTTGGCCAACCTTCGGCGCAAGCTGAAAAGCCGAGATGGGCCTTGTTCCAAGGTGCCTTAGAACTCTTGCAGATTGCCACGTGTTCACGCCACAGAAGCTCCCACCCCTATGCAAGAGTGAACTGCCCGCACTTGCAGCTCACCTCAAAGCCTGAGCCCTCTTGCTGGGCAGCACGGTGAAGGATCTGCAGTGCTGTGGCAGCCACCTGCAGGACAACGAATGACGTGATCAAGGGTGCAACGTACAGACTGCATATCAAACAAAGCATTGTAATGCACTTCACTCAGTCTCTGCATGGGTGTAGGCAGATGAACCCGAGTCACGCTGCTGGGCCTGAGCAATGCACTCCCGTACCTCTGGTGTTCCCAAGAAGACTACGCGCTGCTTGCGCTGCTCGGCATGGCATGCAACAACCGCCCTGCGACTGCAAGGGCGCATGCAGCGCTGCTGGAATGACATGCGCGACAGCATGGTGGACATCAGTGCTCTGCAGCGCCTGGCTCTGCGCGCCCACCTCCTTACCTGCAACTTGGGACAGTGTGAATTTGGACGCAGTGTGGACAGGTGGCACCGTTCGTGAGGAGAACAGCTCCAGCGCACCAGCAGCCATGGCGCCTCGTTTCAAGCTGCTTGTTAGCAACGATGACGGCATCAAGGCACCGGGGATTGTCGCCCTGGTGCGCGAGCTGCAGGCGACCAACCTCTTTGACATCACCGTGGTGGCTCCAGCAGGGGAGCGCTCCGCACAGGCAGGTGCCCTATCGGATGGGGTCAATTGCGCGCAGCCGTCGAGCGCGCAGCATGCGCAGCATCATGGAAACCGCTCAATTGCATGCTGACCATGAGTGCACCCCATCACGCACACCAGCACACGTGCCCTCAAAGACCCCTTTCCTTTTACTGATGCCTTGTGTAATTGCTCCTTTGGGTCTCATACTTCCCAGCTAAACCTAAAAGCGACACAGCATACTGATGCAAGTCCTCGTCTCTGATCTGGCCCAGGGCCTGCACGCCCTCACAGACCAGTTTATGCTATCACGAATCGTGCCACCACTACCCACTTCCGCATGTCTCCTCCCTCCCCACCGGCTACTCACAGTCCCATTCCCACCGCACCATCAGCGCTCCCTTCTGCATGCCGCACTGCCATCATGCCTGCCTCCCCCCTCACTCCTTTCCCCCTCACCTCTACTCACAGTCCCATGCCATCACCCTGGGTCGCTACATGGCCGCATACCCCAGCGAAAGCATGAAGGAGGCATGCAAGGACGTGGAGGAGGCATGGGCTGTGGACGGCACTCCGGCAGACGCGGTGATGCTGGCGCTGCACTCACCGCTGCTCAAGGTGTGGAAAAAGTCATGTACTTGAAATGATTGGCAGGGTGTGATTTATGTGTGCAAGTTACTTGGCTGCATGAACGACGCCTTGGACTAGGAAACTTGCGCATGAAGCAAGCTCCGAATGAGATCAGGGAAGGGTATGCAGGCAGTGTATCCACCTCCGTCTGTGGGAGGAGAACGAAGGGCAGATTCTCAAACACCTGATTCAGCACAACAGCGTCAGCTCATGTCGGTGCATCAGCTCATTCAACGCCAATGCGAGTCCTCGTACCTGCCCCCTGCTCTGCCTGATTGAACATAACCTCAGCACTCTCTTCCTGCCCGCTTGCTACCCATTCCTTTGCCCTGCAGAACCAGTCCTTTGACCTGGTTGTGTCTGGTATCAACAGGGGAGACAACGCAGGCCTGCACGTCATCTACTCGGGCACTGTAGCAGCTGCCAGGGAGGCTGCATGCAAGGTGTGGGGCAGGGTACGCAGGGAAGGGCACTATGGCAGTTGTGAGGGAGACTGCTTGCAAGGTGTGCGGAGGAAAGGGACCTGCCAGGGAGGCTGCTTGCAAGGCGGACGATGCCAGGGGGAAAAGGGGCGCTTTGGCAGCTGCGAGGGAGGCTGCTTGCAAGGTGCGCGGAGGCAAGGGGCACTGTACAGCTGCCAGGGAGGCTGCTTGCAAGGTTTGCCATGGAAAGGGGCCTGGTTGCAGCTGCCAGGGAGGCTGCTTGCAAGGTTTGCCATGGAAAGGGGCCTGGTTGCAGCTGCCAGGGAGGCTGCTTGCCAGGTGGAAGATGGCAGGAGAGGAGAGGGGCACCGTGGCAGCTGCGAGGGAGGCACTGTGGCAGTTGTCAGGCTCCCGAGGCTGCTTGCAAGGGGGGGAATACCAGGCAGGAAAGGGGCGCTTTGGCAGCTGCGAGAGAGACTGCTTGCAAGGTGGGGATGTCAGTGGGGAGAAGGGAAGGGGGCCAAGCACAAGAGGGGCAAGGAGCTACAACAGATGAGGCACTGGGATGCAATGCTGTCAGAGGACCCCCTCCTTCCCACACTTTTTGCACACCTTCTTCCACGCTTTGATCCAATGCACCAGGGTTTTCCCGCCATGGCCCTGTCACTAGACAACCACCAGGCGCGCAAGGTGGATGACTACAACGTTGCGGCCAAGCTGTCCGTCTCACTCATCAAGGTCAGGGGTGCAAAAGCGTGAACAGTGGTGCAGATCAGAGCACGCAACAATAGGCATCGCTACAACAATGTGGTGCACTGGGGTACATGCAGCCAGTTGCAAGGCAGGTTGATTAAAATCTGATATGCCAGTGCAGGTCCTGTTTCTTCCCATCTTGTAAGGTGCGCCAGCTGCTCCATAACCATTGCTATGTGTTCTAGATTCAGTTGCCTGGTACTCTCATCATTCACCGTGATTGTTGTTCTGCCGCAACAATCGGAATCCGTCACCCCCTACTATTCTCACACTCTCTGCATCAGCCATCTGTGCTCTTCGTGTCACCAATCAGCTTACCTGCCTGCCACCTGCCCCCACACTGTCCACACCCACCAGGCATTCTTCGGCCTGCTGCCAGGTCAGAATAGCACGCTGCAGGACAAGCTCAAGGGACATGTCCTCAATGTCAACATCCCTGTTATTGGGCCCCAGGTGAGTGCATCCCGGGGTGGGTCGGTGGATGGGTCAGAGAGTGAGTCATTGGGCGGGTGAACGGGAGGGGTCAGTGGATGGGTCAGTGGGTGCGTTAGAGCTTGGGTCAGTGGATCGATGGATGGGTCAGTGGGTCAGTGGATGGGTCGGTTGATGGGTCACTGGGTCGGTTGATGGGTTAGTGGGTCGGTTGATGGGTCAGTGGGCAACATCCAACGTTTGCAACAAGTTGTCATCTTCCCCCAATCACTCTGTCCCGCATCATCCTCCCCCCTGTGTCATCCCCTCCCTTATGCTGCAGGGCTACTACTTGACACAGCTCACCACCAACTGCAAGCCTCCTTGGCATACCAGCCTTTGCCCATCTTCTCACTCTCCCCCATCAACCGCACCCTGTGTCATCCCGTCCCTTCTCATTACCAGGTACTGCAGGGCTACTACCTGACGCATCAGACCACCAACTGCGTGTTCCCCGCCTTCAAGGAGATCCAGGAGCCTTCAGGAGCCCACCTGGCGGAAATTGATGACCACACGCCTGACGCACGCGTGTTCCGCAACTATGCAGGGCCTGTTCAAGAGTAAGTGGCGTTTTGTCAGGGGGCAAGGCGGCTGTGGGAGGCAAGGGGGGCAGGCAGGGGGGCAGGTGAGGCGTGTCGATGCAGCTTCAGCTTGCTGTTCACACATGACTGGCAGTGGCAAGAGGTAAGGGGAGATGCGCTGATGTGATTGACGCAGCTGTCCCAGCAGGGATATGCAGCGAAACTATCTGCCATGATGACCTGTGTAAAGAGGGGCTTGACAGGGGCTTGCGGTTGAGGTGGTGAGCTCCACGCACCGCGTCTGGCGCCCCGTTCAAGCAGTGGAACAAGCCAGTCCATTCACTCACCCACACAACAACACACACGCTTATCTACTGACCACCCACCCTGGCAGGGACAAAACAAGCCAGTCCATTCACTCGCCCACAAAACCAGTCACACGCTCATATGCTCACTACGCACCCGCACAGGGACGACACGGAGGGCGGCGATGCCTGGGCAATCCGCAGCGGCTACGTCAGCGTCACGCCCCTGAGCCTGCGCTCGTGCGTACCCAGCCAGCACTCCCGCGCCCTGTTTGACGCGGCCAACGCCGAGGTGCTGCAGGCGACGTCGAGTGTGATCACCACGGCAGCGGCGGACATGGAGCTTGCAGCGGGTGGCGTCTCCAAGCTGTGAGGAGTGACTCTTTAAGAGCATCTCTGTAGCTACAGTCTCTGTAAGGGCAGCGTGCGACATCTCCAAGCTGTGATGAGTTCCCCTTCAGGAGCATCTCTTTCGTCTGTGTTAGGGTCGCTTGGGGAGGGGTGGCGTCTGGAATCTGTGAGGAGGAGGGCGAAAAGCAAAGGAGGTGGGAAGGCTACTGCGCGGCCAGTCGCTTTGTGACGCATCCGTCATCGCTGTGTGGAGAGTGTCTTATATAGGTGCCAGGAAAGGGATGGCATCTCCAGGCTGTGATCACAGCACAGTAGAGAGACTTATTGCTGAAAGTCTCTACTGGGATGATTTCAGTAGGAGAGATGGAGAGAGAGGAAGGCCACTGTGAGGACGGTCTTCTCCACAGACAGGGGGGCACAGGGGGTGGGTCTAAGAAGATGTGCTTAGTTCCAAGGTGCCTTTTCCAAGCAGGGAGAAGGAAGGGGAGGTTTGGGAGCTCAGGGGGAGTGGCTGGGTGAATACAGAGGAAAGTAGGGTTGGAAGAGAGCTTGCACCCAACAGCAAGCTGCGACGCATAGGGGGCGGGGGGTGTTAGGGTTGAGGGTACTGCATTTGCCATTCTTGTTTAAGTCCCCTTAAACTGCTGCTCACTGTGACGAAATATAGACAGACGAAAAATTTCTTTGCTGGTTCCAGCAAACAGGCTGAATGCCGAGGAGTGAAGTGTGAAGGACAGGTCACCAGGTAATGCATGGCCACTTGTTCGTTACGCTTTCACCAGCTCGCTATCGCGCCATCATGCTAGGACGATTGCTCAGATCAGGCTGGCTGCAGCAGTCACTGCAGCCAGCGCTACGCGCGCAGTTTGCAACAGAGGCCTCCGCCGGCGCCACTTCTGTCCCAGCCAGCGACTCTCAGGAGCAACAGCAGCAACGCAAGGAACGACCACCACTCCCGCCTGATGCTGTGAAGCTAAGGCTTGCAAGGCTGCCGAATAGGTGGACCTTGGAGCAGGTGAGGAGACTGTATCAGAAGATACAGAGCAAAAACACTTGCAGCATGCTGTGGCACATAACTGCACGTCCAGGCATGTTAAGTGCCTGACATGTCCGCAGCGTTGTTATTGGGTGAGCAGCAGCACAGCGTACATGCCATGCAGGGAGGCACCTGTTCCTGCACCTGTCATTGCAGATCAGTCGCCCAATTGCTGGAAGTGCTGACACACGCCCATGCATGTGGTTGTCCTGCATGCACCTCCAGGTCCAGGAGTGGCTTTCCAAGTTTGGCGATGTGCATGAGGCAAGCTTCAAAACCAAAAGAAGCGAAAGCAGCGGTGCATTACTTCGGCGCAGGGGCACTGTCTTTGCCTCTGTCTCTCCAGCAGCTGCTGAGGCACTGTTGAAGCTTGACAGCACTGTGCTGGAAGGGAGGTCGCTGCAGGTCACGCCGTACGTCAAGGGCTTTGTGGCGCCGGAAGAAGTGCAACAGCCGCAGCAGTCAGGTGCAGGCGGTGGCGACAGTAGCAGTGGGCAGCAGCAGTGATGGCAGAAGGCGCAGCCGCAACATGGTAGTGAGCCTGGCCAGTGAGACATGTGCTGTAAGCAGCTGCCTTCAACTAGGCTGCATGCAGCTGGAGCGGTGGCAGTGTTTGCAAGCATGAAGGCGGCAGCAGCACAAGCTGCACTGATGGTAGCGGCAGCAGCCATTGGCGTCGCGGCGGCAGGCTGCGCGGCTTCTTGCACCAAGGGGCCTTGACCGATTCACGCACTGGATCATCCCTCACCCATCCATCAGCGGTTGCTGCGGTGGGCCGATCTATTCGTTCTTTTGACACCTGGAACAAGTAACTGTCATATGGGGCGATGCCGCTTCATTACAACCTCGCGCCTGCGCTTGTATCTGGCATATAATGTCGCGGTGCGTCGATGTCACTGCTTTTGCTTGCTGCTGCATCCATCCCAAATGAACATTGACAGCGCAGCATGCGCTGGTCAGAAATAAGCTTCAGACACAAAGCATAAACCGTCCATCCTGATGCCGGTGCAGATGTTCAAGGGAGAAGAAGATTGTGCAATGTACACAATCAATCCACATTTGTGTGGGTGACAGCTGTTGCACGATGAACAGCATGCTAGACTGTTATTGTGACACCATGGCTGCCAAGGTACCATCGTCATTAGACAAGGCATCAGCACCAATACCCATGCACCGGGCTCACAAATTGTGCGTGACATGGGTTTGTACCCACAGGTGGAGGTGTCCTATGATGATCAGAAGCGCATCAACACGTTCAGCAAGCTCAACACCCGCATGCACGACTTAGAGGCGCAAGTGAAGGCGAAGAAGGTGCGTCAGGCTGCACAGGTCAGGGCGCGCCCATGCAAGTTCCTTCGTGTTTGTGCTGACGCATGCACTGGCATGCTTGGCCATCGCAGAAGTTCTTGGAAGACCTGGAAGAGGCGTCAGATGAGCTGATGCTGTCGGACGAAGAGGTGGTGCGGTTCATCATCGGTGACTGCTTTGTGCACCTGGACAAGGACAGTGCCGAGACACGGTTATCGGAATTCGCCGATGAGTACAAGAACGACGTCAAGACGCTGGAAAAGGAAATAGGGGGCATCAAGGAACAGCTGCAGGTGGGTCATGCACATGGGAACTCATGTGTGCTTGGGCGACAACAAGTGCATCATGTTGAAGGTGTTCACTTCCAGCTGGAGATAACAGCAACGCACGCCTGGGTGCAGTGCAAGCAGAGCGTAGCACAAGGCCCTCAGCTCAAGCACCTGCACATGTTCTGTCTGTGCAGGAGCTCAAGACCCTGCTATACGCAAAGTTCAAGGACTCTATCAACCTTGAAGAATAGGAGCAATGACGCTCAGCGTCCGCAGCTGACGGTGCAGGCTGGCGAGCTCAATGGGCCCTTGTGAGCCTCAGCACAGCGCAGCTTTGCCAAGAAGGCGGTCAAAAAGACGGAGGGTGGGAAGGAGAAGGTCATCCTCCTCAGTCTCTTGGGCGAGGAGCAAAAGGCAGTAGGCTCGCTGTCGTCCGTGTGTCTGTTTCCAGGCAGCAGCAATTCACACAGTGCTTGTTAGCAGCCAGCCAACTAGCTGGCTTGGACAGGCATCATGTGCACCCTGATCCAATCAGTACACATGTTCTTATCCCTGACTAATTCACAGTTGTTGACCACGCTGACCGCTTGATGCCGCCCCTCAACTTTGATAGTGTGACAATCATCCCTTTTGCAACACCATGTGTTTGCACAAGAAGGGCTAACACCATGCACGCATGAGGCGCTTTGCGACAGCGGGAAGACCAGCAGCAAGTCCAGCGCCTGTGTGTGTGACTGGATGGGAGGGACTCGCAGGAGCTGCGTGACTGAGCTGTTTGAAGTGAATGGGTGGCTTGTGTCATGCTGTACCTTGCGTACACCTGCAGGTGGTGAAGGCGCGTAGGGGCTGAGTATTACAAGGGGGTAACAGGGCAGCAGCACCAGTATATCACGACATTCTGCGGATCTAGGCATCGGTGTGAAATGACGGACATGGGCTCAAGGCAAAAGCAAAGAAATTGGCATCAAAGCACCTTGCTGAAACGCACTCCCCTAGCATGACACAGCACGGCTCCTGGCTGCCCTACACCAAGTGGCTGGGTGTATGCATGGATCCGCTCCTTTCCGTAATTGCCGGGATTCAAGTGGTGCACACGCAGCAGCATCTTATCACAGAATCATTGACGCTCTTGGCTTCAACGCTCATGGCACGCGTGTGGGTGCCTAGTGTGTGTCTGGCCTGTCAGCAGGCTGGAGTTGGTGAGGGACGGTGACCCCTACCCCATTCTCAAGCACACCACTACAACTGGAGCCTTGCTGGATGCAGGAGCCATGTGCCACAGCGCTTTGCAGCGCGGCGGATAGGGAGGTGCCTGGTGGCCTGCCAGCCGGAGTGAGACGCAGACTGTGATGATCATCATGACTGTCATGGTCATCCTGAATCTAATGCTCATCCAAACTGAAATGGTCATGGTCTAGCTCTCCAAGGGCGCTAGCAGCGCATGCGCTGGTGGGACTGAGTGATGGCTGAGAGTGGTGTCAGGGTGACCCCCACTTGTGGGGGCCTGGGCTAAGCGCTATCCACCTACAGGCGCTTAGGTGGGCTGGTAGGTGCAAAGGCGAGTCGAGGTAGGGGGGTGAGGTAGGTGGGTCGGTCGGGTGTTGAGTAGGTGTGGGTGGCAGGTCAGTCAGTCAGTCGGTCACTCGGCCATGTTGAGGCCAATATCGCTCAGCTCGGACAGACTGCAGCCTGTCGCTCTAGCGCTCTGTCAATGCAGCCTCTGTCAGCCATCTCATTATGCTCCTCCCAGCCCTCCCATTCAGCTGCTCGTTATCCTCTCGATCAGCATCTTGCAGCCTTCTCACTGAGCTCCCTTCAGCCCTCTCAATCAGCCTCTCGCAGCACTCTCTCATTCAGCTCCTCACAACGTGGATTTTAATGTCAGAGTCAGATCAGAAGCCGATGCGCTTGCCGGGGCGAGGCAGCGCCGCTCCTCCCACCTCCAGCTCCTTCACATACAGCTGGCTGTTGCGGGCTGCATAGGTGTGAGGAAAGTGCGTAGGCGTGTGGGGCATGTCAGCAAGCGATCATGCTGAAGAGGCACGGGATCATACGCCCCTTCATGTGCCAGTAGTTTCATCGTTTCCAAAAACATTGTTTTCCTATGAGCTGTCGAGCCTTCAAGTCAGCTACTGTCCTTGACGCCTCCCTGGCCACGTGCAACCTGGCCCTCCCTACCGCCACTCCCCCAGCCCTCCCAGCCCGCCCCCTGCCCTCCCTGCTCTCCCCTCGCCCTGCCTGCCCTCACCTGGGTTGATGCGGACCCTGCGCGCCTCTGGCAGCAGCCGCGACTCAGCCGCAGGGCCACAGTGCTTGAAGTCACGCTGCAGTCACCCAGCAAGACGGGGCCATGAGTTGAGCAGTTCAGGGCATTTGGAGAGCAGAACAGGGCCATGAGTTGAGCAATACAGGGCAGTTAAGGCAGTGCAAGGTGAAGGGACAGCCTCAGGGCAGTACAAGGTGAAGGGACAGCCTCAGGGCAGTACAAGGTGAGACGTAGCCTTGTAAATACAAAAGAAGGGGTAGCCTTAAGACAGCACAGGGGTGGAGCAGCACATGGATCCACACCCGCTCGTGCTCTTCCCTCCCCCCCACTCACATGCTCAACTGTCTGTCCCCCCTTGCACTCCTTCACGTGCTTGAGTTCATCCTCCCCCTCACCTGCGCGAGCCAGTCTGCTGTGCGTGTGGCAAGCAGCGCCTTTCCACCTGCACGAACCCAAAGCAGTCCTCCCCCTCACCTGCTCAAACCAGTCTGCGGTGCGTGTGGTGAGCAGTGCGAGCTTGCAGATGCCCAAGATCCTTATCACACCTGCCTGCCCCGCTCACCTGCTCCAACCCATTGATACACCCCCGCCCCCTTACCTGCTCAAACCAGTCTGCGGTGCGTGTGGTCAGTAGTGCAAGCCTGCGGATGCCCATGTTTCGGGCCTGCTGCTCCACAAAGTCAAGCATGCTGTCACCGCGGCCACTGCCCCTGCAGCAGGCAGTGGGTTGGGATAGGTTTGGGGCAGTGCAGCAGGGGTGTGAGGGGTGTGGGGCGGGGAGCAGGGGAGTCGCAGCAGATGGTGGGTTGGGATGCATCGGTGCAACAAGTGGTTGGTGGGATACAGTGCGGCAGAGTCAAGCATGCTGTCACCACGACCACTGCCCCTGCAACCGATGATGGGTGTGGAGGCAGTACAGGAAGGGTCTTAAGGGGGGCCATCATTCAGGGGCTGGGTCCCCCTCCCTCGTTCCCCCTGTATCCTTCCCGTTCTCCCTCCGCCCTCACATCCCACTGCCTACCTGAAAGCAGCGTTTACCTTTCCCATTTCCCTCTCCCCTGACGCATATCATGTGTGTTATGTGCGTCATATGCGTCATATGTGACATGTGTGTTATGTGCGTCATATGCGTCATATGTGACATGTGTGTTATGTGCGTCATATGCGTCATATGTGACATGTGTGTCATATTTGACATGTGTGTCATATGTGTCATTTGATATTTGGTATTTGAGACTTGGTATTTGAAGTACCACCACCTTCCGACTGAATCACCCTCTACCTTCCCGTTCCCTTCCCCCCTCCCCCTCCCCCCCCGCCTCCACCATGTTGTTGACCTCCTTCCGCTACTTTCTCCCCCTCCCCAGGCTCCTCTCTCCCCTTATCCCTTCCAAACTCTTACCTGAAGGCGGGGTCTACTGTGAAGGCCCCCAGCTCAGCCACGGTGACGCCGTCTTGTGTTTGACCCAAAGGGAGCAGCATAGCACAGCCCATGAGCTGCAAGGTTGTGGGGGCAAAGGG
>JAWZTI010000316.1:2296-32530 GCA_039880955.1 Chlamydomonas urium | reverse complement strand
TGCCAGTACTGAGTCGCGAATAAACACCCTCTCTGTGTACTCTTTCCCCACCTCGTTGATGCCTGTGTGCCTTGCTAGGGCTGCCAGTACAGCGTCACACGTGCACACCCTCTGCGTGTACTTCTCAACCCTCCTGTTGATGCCTGTGTGCCTGATCAGGGCTGCCAGTACCGGCGGCACATGTGTGCGTACCAGAGCATTGCCGATAGCCACTTCTGTTCCGGCAAGTGGGACCCCAGCCGCGTCGGGCTGTGCACCTTCAGGTAATGATTGTGGGGAAGGTGATCGGTGGCTTAGGGGAGGCCAACAAGGGGTGAGGGGATGCATAGGGCATGGCCAGGGGAAGGCGCCGTTGTCTTGTTCTACCAAGGCCTGCTGCCTTACCTTGTCTCAAAAGCTGCCATGCAAGGCATGTCTGGGCAAGTATAGGGAACAAGCATGCAGCCGTTCTCCTCCTTCTAATCCACTCCCCTTTCCTTCCACCCCCTACACGCCCTTCTCCTTGCAGTTGGCCGTGGGGAGGTACAGGCATGGTGTTCTCCCAGGGCCTGCTGTCCCGCGTGACTTGGAAGGACTCTATGAAGGACATAGTAGAGGACTACCTGTCCCTTCCATCCTTTGATCATCATGCGGGGGACTGGATGATGGCTCTTATTCTCTATGATTTGAAGGACAAGGCAACACAGGAGCTCCCTGGCATAGGCATTACGATACCGCCGTACAGCGCGGTTATGAAGGGGGAGGTGAGGGCCGGGGAAAGGGGGTGGCAGGGAGGGTGGGGCCAGGAGGGGGCAGGGGAACAGGAAGTTATTTGTGGGCTTCAAGCAGAGGGGGGCCAAGGCAGATGGCCGCTGACCGCTGCGTGCTTAAATGAGGTAGCGCAATGTGCCAGATGCCTTGTGCAATCTTCATAGGCACTGTTGCTTAAATTGCAATGAACTGAAGCGGATGTGGACAATGTCAAGGTATGAGAAGCAGGGGCATCCTCCCACCCATCCACATCCACTCGTCATTCTACCGCCCCTCCCACACCACCCCTGCCGTCCAGGTGCTGCACAGTGACCACATAGTATTTGGTCCCATTACACACCGCTTCAAGTCCATGGCACAAGACCCCGCTTCGTGGCTGCGCAACAGCAGCAGCTGCGATACCGACTGCATGTGGCTGCTGCGCCACGTCGTGAGCCATCACGCATCCGTTAACGGGGACTATGGGTGAGTGGGTAACAGAAAGGGTGGGCTATGTAACAGAAAGGTGGGATGCACCTGTTGATGAAGGTAACGGGTGGGTGCAGCAGGGCGGGAGGCACCTTTTGGTTGAGGCCATGTGCGGTGACGCTTGGAAGGTGTGAGCATTGCAGCGAGCCGGGAGCAGGCAGTTTGCGTTCTGTTACTGGCCGACAGAAGGAGAAGAAGAGAAAGAATCACCCACCTGCAGTATCAAGAGGCAGCAGGAGTGAGGGGCAGCAACAGCAACAGGACAACACTTTCTGAAACTCTTTGTTCAACACTCAAGCGAGGCTACATGGACTGGGTCCACACTTGTATGCTTGGAACCCGCACTCCCCAGCCTCCACTTAAACACCAGCCAGAGGTGAGGGCAATCACCCACAGTCCCTTGCCTTGCACTCAACACAACGCAGGGGCTCTGTCACTGCAGCGGCACAGGGCATCGAATCCATTTCCCTGTCCCACAGGGAAGCTATGCAGCAGCTAGGGGAACTTGCAGAGCACCTGGCGCCTGTCTCCCAGCTACGCTCGCCGCACCAGCTATTGCGGCAGCAGCAGCACACGACGACAAGTGCTGTCATTCCTTGGCGCTGATGCCACCAGCTGTGTGTCCAGAGCTCACCGCACCAGAGTCGTGGGTCATGACTCAGCGCATGGGCTGCAGCAGAGCTCCTGCTGGTGCCTTGCGGCCAAAACAGCCAAGGCAGGACATTATGGCAGCTGCAGTGGCAACAATTGTGTGGCCAGAGAGGCAGTAGGCAAACAGGCAGCGGTGTGGGGCAGATGGGCAGCAGTGTAGGCTGGGTGGGATGTTTCCCGTGCGGCAACTCAGTCAGCACCAGCAGTACCTGCAGCAGTGCCTGCCACCCAGCAGCACCAGCAGCGCCTGCCACCCAGCAGTGCCTGCCACCCAGCAGTGCCTGCCACCCAGCCACATCAGCCCAGCCAGGTCAACAACGGACAACATAGGCTGCCAGGTCCACCACAGCCGTCGATGGCAGGCGCTTACTGGCAGCAAATGCTGGCCAGCACCTTGACGCCAGCAGGACCCTGTCAACAGGTCATCACCAAGGGAAGCCAACGCTAGGTGAAGTGGTAGACTGGCCAATGGGCCTCTGTTGCTGCTGCATCACAGATAGACTGACACTCCAAACATGTCTGGAACGTGTTCCAGCACTCTCAAGCAGCGAGCGCTCAGCATCAGCCGTAGGAGTGTAACAGCCGCACATTCAATAAAGTGTTGGGCTTCTCAGCCCACCTGCTGGCGCCGGCAGACTCATGCCCCTAAACCCTAAACCAGCGTATCTGTCAGCTCCCCTTCAAGCGTCAGTCAGTGCTCTAGGTAGTGTTTTAGGCGCTGCTTGTGTGAGGTTGCGACGCGAGCTTTGGCGTCGCTTTTTCAGAAGGCCCAGCCACTCCTCTTGTTATAGGAAGGAAGGCCGCTGCTGCTGTCCTGCGCCCGCTTTCCTGGCTTGGGCTAGGCTTGCGCACAGCTGCTAAATTGCTTTCCTTTAACAGCAGCCCCGCAGCAATCCCAGCACATTTATCTTGTATGTCAGTCCGGAAACATCCCTGCCATGTCATGGTGTGCGATTATCTCCTTCAATCAAATCAAAACTCCATTTCGTTTTCCTCTGTCACTCTGTGACACGTTCAAGCCTCCCGGCTTGTCATTGACGGGTGGGTAATAAATCTCTTGACGGCTGTCACGGAGAATCAAAATCGTGTCTGTTTCAAGGCGCACGCTTTGCAACGCATTCTGCGTGTATGTACATATGTGTAAATTGACCTTCCTGATTCCACCTGATGGGGCAAGCCTGCCTTGTGTACTGTTCAGGTGCACAACTGCCTGATAGCCCAGCACACTGCAGCAGTGATTTGAAGCAGTGGTGCGGCTTGTCAGTGCATTCTTATCGACAGGCCTCCTTGTCCTTCCGCCGGCTGCCTTGCACCATCTGCGGGCTTGACGCCAGCTCACGCTTGATCACGCTCAACACAACTCTCAACAATCCCAGGTGGATGGTGAACTATCCAGCCTGCAGGATGCAGGTGGCCCACTTGCACCTTGGCGACTGGCAGCTGGAGGCCCGCACATGAGAGGCGTTAATCATGGCTACAAATGCTTTTGCCTCTGCGATGCTGACATCAAGGGTTCCTTTGCCGGCGAGAAGTGCATCACAATGCTGTTGGTAGCATGGCTTAACAACCTGTAACTCCCAGTGGGACGCAGCTGTTGGGTTGCCCGAGTTTTGGATCCAGGTAACATGATTCCTCACTGCTCTTTATCAGCTCAAGTGGCTGGCTCAAGACAGCTACTGTCGACGCTCTACCCAGTATAATAGCGGCTCTGGTTGCACAGCTTTACAGCACATGCAGATGCCAACCATGGCCTGCCGGTATCTCCCCAGAACAGACCTCCCGTACCTGCGCCCAACGAAGGGCCAGGGCCCCATCTCATGCCATGCACATCCTGACCTAATCCATTCGCCCTCTGTATCAGCATGCATCAAGGAGCAGGGGTTCAAAACTACGAAAATCGTCCCTGCCATCGTCACATGTGTCCAAGGAGCCCGCTCCTGCAATCCCGCACTGGGGTTGCTCACTCATGCAGAGAAAAGGCGGCCCCCATGAAGCCAGCCTCGCCCAGTGAGGGCATTTTTGCAGACGCACACAAATGAGAGCGTGCCTGCTGGGTGGTTGCCAAGCTATATCAAAGCCCTGCAGCCGCGCGTAAATTACATGCATAAACGTCAGGCCGAGGGAATCAAGAAGCATGTGCCAGCCTGTGCTACGCAGTAGCTACTGAGAGCCTTTGGAGCTGTGACTAACAAGACAGCCAGGCCAAGGGGCTAGCTGCAGGCTGTCTCACATTTGCAACCACCCGGTGCCTGTATGCCCTCAACTCACCAGCCTGCGGCTAGCGCAGCCCGGTCGTGCCTCCGTGAGAGCCGCTTAGAAGAAGGGGATGGACAGGCCGTTCTCGGCGAAGTTGTTGTGGAAGGGGTCCTTGACGTGGTCCACCAGGTTGTCGATGGGGCCCTTGCCGGTTGCGGCGTACTGGGCAGCGAAGCCCAGCAGCGCCATCATGGCCAGGCGGCCGTTCTTGACCTCCTTCAGCTTGTAGTCAGCCACAGAGGCAGCAGAGCCGTTGGACAGGCCCAGGGGGTCGAAGGGGCCGCCGGGGTAGGCTGCAGTTGGGAAAGCAAAGAAAGCGGGGGCTTCAATCGTCGCTGGCACAGACGAATGACACTCGGACATCATGTCCAGTGCCTTCAACCACCCTTGCTCTTACCTACCCTTGCTCTTGCCCAGGGTCAGCGGGGTGGTTGCTTGGTCAGCAGGTTCACACACTGATTCCAACGTGTGCTAGAGTGTCGTCGGGCACTCATGCCATGTGCTTTGGTGGTGTGTGCCCGCTGCAGCGCTTGAACCATTCCTTGCAGCCCACCAGTATCAACTGATTGTCAGCGAAACTCTGTAGCTCACAAACTACCATCTGATGCACCACCACCATCAGGCACACTGCAATAGGATTGTTAGTGTCCTTGGCCTGCTTACCGTTCTCCTTGCCCTCAAAGGCAGCCTCAAGACCGAAGAAGGTGCCCTTCTCGGCCTGGCTCTTGGGCTTACGGAAGTCCTGCCACCTCTTGACCTCAACGAAGTGGTACATGAAGAACATGACCATGTTGAGGGTGGCTGCGGACAGCATGAAGAGGGCAGGGAGCGTGAGTGCCTGCCATGCACATCCAAAGCTCAGTCTCTCATCCCGCTAACTGGAATTCCACAAGCCCTGAGCCCCCCTCTCCCTCGTAGTTCCACCCCTTCACCCCTCTCCCATGGCTGACTGCCTACAGTCTCACTATGTGCTGTTCCATTGACGCTACGAAACTCACAGATGGGGATGGCGTCCTTGCTCTGGGCATAGACCTTGCCAGCCTCGTACCACTCGGGCACGTTCAGGATGCCGGCCTTGGTCAGCAGCTGCGGGTGCATTGCATCAGACATTTGACATCAGTCCGCAACCCAGCATTTGTCTAGGCCCTGGACTTGCAATCGCTAGTGCTGCTGCTTATGGCAAAGCAATCATGGCATGCTACCATGCACAGCTGCTCCTTGTGCATGTTCTTGGAATTAAGAAAAGAAACCGACTGTTCCGACCACTGTCCCTTTCATCGCCATCGGCCCTGTGCTCACCGAGGGGATCAGGATGCCGGCCACGGCAGCCATGGCAGTGCGGCAGTGGACCAGCTCGGCCTGCACATACCTGCGCGTGCGGTGCAGCGCAGCAAGGCCGGCGTATGAGCTCCCCATGTTCTTCGGGCCTGTTGCTGCATGAGGCCTGCGTGGTCCCCCCCTCCTGCTGCTGCTGCTGCTGCGTTCTGCCACCCTCTACAATCAGAGGCTGCTGCTGCCGCTGCTGCGCGACTCACCAGCGCAGGGCCTCGGGGTCCTTGCCCAGGTTCAGGGGGTCGAAGCCGTAGCTGCAAAGCGCAGGACGCACAGCAGAGATCCAATCAGCGCTAGCTCGGCGTGCAGATGCATGCGCCGCGCCTGTGACGTGCTGCTGCGATGAGGCCTACTACCCCTAGGTGCGCCAGATGGCTGCCCAGCCGTCACAATGCACTCACTCGCCGGCCAGGGTACCGTTCAGGTGCGCAGGCCTGACAGAGCCGGGCAGGTAGGACGGAAGGGCGGCCTGGACCTTGACGGAACGGGTCCTGGAGGCCTGTGTGCGCAGAACAGACGAACAGCGGGGTTTCTTGGTGCTAGTGTAGCGGCATCAAGTCTCTGCTGTGCTGCTTGATTTCCTTCCATTGCCGCTCCCAAGCAGATGCGCGCAGTGGCTGCCATCACTGCTCCTGCTGCTTGCTGCTGCTGGGCTGGTGAGATGATGCACGGCCTCAGCGCTGACCTTGGCGACCCTGCAGGAGGCGGAAGCCTTGCTGGACAGAGCGAACGCCATTTCTGCTGCTGCTACCGACTGGGGGAAGGCGTGGCGTGCCTGAGGAGAGTAGTGAGGTCGGGGCGAGATCGCTCACCACACTGCGAGGGTATGAACTCTTGTCGGTTGAGGGAGATTTTGCGGCGCTTGGTGTCAGTGTGCTCGCCCTGCGTTGAACGACGTTGCACGAGGTCCTGGCTGGTTGGGGATGCAACTTGAAGCTGTGGAGGCCAGGATCGCTTGGACGCGCGACTGTTGCATATTTGATTGACTTTCGAGTATGCCAGGAAAAGGGAACAGCAGAGGCAGAGAGCCGACGGAGTGCATCATGTGTCCAGTGAGCACAGCGTTGCACAATTGCATGCCGGGCTCCTGCACAGTTGCATCCAAACAGCATCTCTGCAAGCTCAACCGTGCCAGTGGCAACTTGTGCTCATCATGCTACAAACCTGCCACTAGCTGCTGCATAGGATTGCGGTGAAACGTCGGTGCGTAAGTGGTATGGCTGACCAAATTTCAGCGAGCGAGCAGCTCAACTCCACAAGTTCACAGCAGGACTCCGTGAGGGGAGGGAACGATTTGGCTACCAGCCTCAGCACCCTCGGTGGGAGTCATGATGGGCGCAACAGCAGCAGAAGCAGGCAAGTGAAGACGTGGGCAGGGAGTTCTTGCTTAATGGAGCGGTAGGCACATCATTGGTCATGCAGCTGCCATGCACATCCGGCAGCGACCGCCATAGCCATAATGCACACTCTCCGTGTCAACACGTCACCTGTGCACCTCCCTCAAAATGATGGCCGAATCAAGCACAGGAGTGTGAGTCAGCCCACCCTACCTGTGCCACCATCCAACACCAGCCCTTCCTCTAACCAAGGCACTCAGTGCTGCCTGACAACTCTCGAACCAGGGCATTCAATCTGTGCGCCCCTGTGCCTACGTCTTCGCCTCTGCTTGGAAAAGTGAGTCAGCATCTGTCTTCGCACCATACCTGGCCATTGTGTGCTCCGCACTTGCTCAGCTGGGTAAATTTGGCGCACGTGTTGCTGCTGGGACTCAACCAACAGGACCTGCTCAGGTCATGGCAAGCAGCGTGGCGGGGAAGAGGGTGGCAGCGCTCCTGCCTCGCCTGCTAGATGAGTCAAGTTGGGCAAGTGGTCAACCTGACTGGTGGCAAAGTTGCCTTGTTTAAATAAGGCAGCGTTGCCTGGCAAAAAGGAAGCGGCGAGGGTTATTTACTCAGCAGGCTGATGTTGCTGGTGCCACACAGGGCTGGAAACGGTTTCTTGCCACGCTGAGAATACATGTTACATGTCAAACCCAGCCACAGTCCGCGATTGGCCACTGGTGCGTGTGGCGCCTGAACGAACGCTTGCAGAACTACCTTTCATGTCAACAAGAACAGCACAGCCCTGCAACGTCGTATACCATGCATCCTGTAGGATGTGTGTGGAGGCCCGCTGATGCTGTTGCACTGTTGCCTGTCATGCTTTGCTGCACAGCCGGGTGACCAGTCGTGCCAATGCCAAGCGTATTCAAAAGGGGGCTCCGTTAAGGTCTGCATGCAAAGACAAGCAGGCCCGCACCCAGCTACCTGCAGGAGAGTGCATTTGCATTTCAAGCAGCTCTCATGCAGGGCAACAACATGATGGTAATTTAAACCTGAAGTTTCCACACGTCCCTATAGACCTTTTGCGACTAACCAGGCCTGTACAGCCTACATGTAAATGGCCAGGAACTCAGCAGTACATGTTGACGCATGCCAGACAAAGCAGCTGGCCGGCGTGCTCTTGCAGTCATGTACAAGCGCAACAAAAACTCAGCCATGGCGATGAACCACCGCATGCAATGCAGCTGCACTGAAGCAGGCACGCCACTGCAGTGCCAGCTATGCCAGCTGCCACGACAGCGCCAGCATCAGATGCCTCAACACCTCACCAGCCGCAGCTGCCATGTCCCTTGTACCTACGCTAAGGCTTTGCTACTTCTGTGCAGCGCATTACAGAAGCCCTGATCGTCCCGGTTCTGCGGCTCGAGCTGCATGGCAGCATGCATGGACGGGCAAGCACTTGTCAACAGTGCACTCTACCTTGGCCAGTGCCTTTAAGGAACAACCCCAGTGTTGCCCTAACCAATGAGCTCAACCACTGCTTACCAGCGACACCAACGTCGCAGTTTGGAACCTGCCAGGCGTTGATGATGCAGCGTCCTTGATGAGTTGTAATATGCTGGTCTTCCCGGACTGCATGCAGCATACAGCATCCATAGCACAGGCCGTCAGTGCATTTTACATGCACATGATCAGCTATGACAGCATGGCCTGCCTACCTGGGGTGGGGCGTTGATGAGGATGGCCCCATGGTGCTCAACCAACGCCAGCACATTGGCGACAGTTTCTGCCCGGTTCGTAAAGTATATCCCCTTGCGTGCATTCATGCCCTCAAGCAATGAGCTGCCATGCGCTAGCGCTGCGCAGCGCTGCTGGCTCACAGCATATGGCACTGCAGCTGCTACTCCCTGCTAGTGTGCATTGATGCTAAGAGGCCCATGGTTGGTACTGCCGCAACGTGCCTCCTCCTCCTTGATGGCTGCCTTGCATTCGCAGGGGCATCCTGATGGGTGACAACATACGCTATAGCTTTGTGTCCCCACTGCATCAGCAGTACTATCTGGTGCAGGTGAGCAGCCAGGGTTACTGCCGCCTCCTGCCATGGCAGGTTGCAGGTGGCGTGCAGAAGCTGAGCGTGGTGGTGCGCTTGTACAGCCACCCAAAGATTTCAGCCTGCTGCCCGTTGGGGGAGGCGCCACACGTGTAATCTCGCTGAGCTGAGCCCTGATCCTTGAATGTTTTTGCAACTGTACCGCGGCCGTTTTGAAGTGCCGCAGGAATGCAGCAAGGACTTTGATGCCTTCCTCCTGAACACCATGTGTCGCCTCAGCACGCATGCGCTGGCCAACTCACTGAGCAGGAGCTCAGAAAAGAGCGATGTGTACGAGCGGCGCCTTCAGATGGAGTGGTACAGGTGTGCAACCTTGCCATGTGCATATGCCTGGCTAACAGCGTTATGAGAGCAATAAACAAGCAAACTTGCTGGCCTTGCCTTGCTGCAGGGCGACTGTGAGCTACTTGCCACCGACGCACTGGTTGCACCTGAAGTTGGCCTGGTGAGTGGAAGGCGCCAGGCGTTGAGTGTGGTGAGTCGCACACGCAGTTGTTCCCACTCAACCCCACTTATTGCTTGGCTGAGCCTCTCCTTACATGATTATGATTGCAGACAGGTGTTTGGTGCCAAGGGCTACGTGGACTTTTGGGTCACCCTTCCAGGGTCAAACCTCGCCTGGGCTATTGAGCTGCTATGTGAAGGGGTTGGAGGCCTGGAGCACGGAGACCGCTTTAGCCGGGCGGGTGCTACGCAAATCTGCCTATGACCAAGTTTGCCATCTTTCACTTCAGGTGCGCGCATAACATCCCTCCCTCCCTCGCCACTTTTACTGACTGCTCCCTTTCCCCTCTCCTACCCACCTCTCCACGCCAGCCATGCATTGCAGCGTTCTGGTATAACCCTCCTTCCTTCCCCTCAAAGACATTCTCCCTTCCTGCCTCCTCTTGCCCCTTCCTTCCCCCTACCTCCCTCACCGCCAGTCTCTTTTCACAATGCGCAGCCCAGCACAGGGTTCAGCGTTGCGCAGAGGTAGTGCCTGGTAGCGCCATGCGCTCAGCCTCCACACAATGCATGCGTGTGGCCTGTGCCTGTCTGGCGTCGCTCCACTGCTGAACGTGTGGCATAAACCTGCCTAGGCAGACCTGGCATCATGACACTGCTGCATATGTGTCCTGTGCCTGCCTGCGTTACCTGAGGTTCATTGTTGATGCTCATTCCATACGCATTGTTTTTGCATGTGTTGACCGTGCGCTCCTTAGTTTATGACCAGCCCCTGCTAGCGCTGCAGCTATGGCGCCAGTTTTGTCATTCTACTGAAACAATCACTGGTAGCATTATCGGCATGTTGCTGGCCTGTCTATGAAGCGCAAGTGTGCATGCCAGACACTTCTGCTGAAGAACTCTGGCAATCCCTGGGGTTATTGGTTTGGTCTGTCTCAATGCAAGCTGCGACACGCTGTCGTTACAGCTGCTGGCTGGTTGACAAAGCGTACAATGCAACACACCGCATGATCGTGGGTATGGTGATAACGGTGACAGTACATACAGCCAAAGACGTTGTGACAACAGCAGGCGCGGACTGCCGTGGGCAAGGCGAGCAACCCCGCCAGTGTGCACACCATCATCACAGAACATTTGTGTTTACCCCATTGCAAGTGTCCAACCATCATGACACTTGCCTTGGTAGTTCTGGGGAGTGTTGGTTTCGTGGTGCGGGCTGATGCCTGCAATGGGTCCGGTTGCAACGCAAGGTTGTGCCTTCCATAGCCCTGAACAAGGGTCAGGGGCTTCGAAGCATGTGGACTGCATCATTTCAAGGGCCTCCGTAACACCCTACTTGTCACTCATGCAAGGAAATTCATGCGGCGCTGGAGCAGTGCTGGCAACAGACCACCACCCGGTGCTCCAGCTTCCGGACAAGCGCCTGCCACTGAGCTATTTGTGATGGCCTGGAAGGGAAGATATCAGCAAGCACTGGCCTATCTGCCAGCATGAGCCTCTTTTTACCATGTCATGGCGACTGTTATCTAAACTGTTACTTGTGATTGCCCTCATCCACTTGTGTAACATGCGGTGCACAACTTCCTGCAGCTACCTTGCGACCACATTGCTGCCTGTTTGCTGAGCACCGCCTTCAGCAGAAGGGTGCATCCGGTTGCGTTGCGTCCTCTTGCCAAGCAGAGGACCGAGCACCTCTTACCCTCATACAAACCCCACACAAAAGCCTGAAGCTTGCATGCGTTACTCCCTCTTGAGCTGCCCTCCATCACGGGGGCCCATCAGCAGGCTGGCCTGCTCCGCCACGCCCCCCTCCCCCTCATCGTCCGCCAGCAGCATCTCAACCTTGGCCACCTGCATCATGCAGCACATCGCGGAAGGGTATGGCAGCATTTGTAAGTTATACTCCTCTGTTGTCTCTGGCACACACACTCTGACAAGCCCATACCAATAACACAACTGCCTCACCCCTGCAAGTACGCGCACATGATTTGTTCCACGCAGGGCTTTGAATGCCCACCCTGCTCCCAACACATGCTTCTCGTTGAGACTATACCCTTACCCCCACATCACCTACGCTCTACCCCAATAGAGACCCATCCTGCCTGTCCGTACCTTGTTGGCGGCAAACCCTAGCGCAGCCAGCAGCACCTGCAGCGCCGTCTGCTCCCCTGCTGGGCTCTGCAGCGCCTGCAGCCACGGCGTCACGCTCGCCTGCACCAGCGCCTGCACCTCCGAAACCACTGCCTCGGGGCTGGACAGCGGTCCCTGCAGCAGCGCCGCCACTGGCGGAACCGCCGCCGCCTCGACGCCAGCGGCCACGTACCCCGCCCCGCCGCTCGCGTCACCCTGCAGCGCTATGGATGCCAGTACGGCCACCGCGGTCAGCGTCACCGGCAGCGTCATACTGCTGCCCTCGTCCTCCGGCGCCGATGTGGGCAGTTGGGAAGCCATGGGGAAGCTGCCCCGGTGGCCGGCCGAGGCTGCAGGGGAGGAGGCGGTGCCCCTGCGGCCCCCTGCCACATCCTGCTGCTGCCTGCCCTGCTGCCCCTGTCCCTGACGTCCTGCCGCCTTGGGCCCCATGGGGATGGCCCTGACATCATGCGGCATGGCGGTCGTCGCCGGCTTGCCCGGCACGGAGGGCTCCCGCATGCCCTGCTGCCACAGCTGCTGCCGCGACATGAAGTCGGCACCTCCGCCGTTCCCAGCGCCGCCGTTGCCGGCTGGGCCCCTCAGGTTGCCGTATGGCAGCGGCGGCGGCGGTGGCGGCAACGCTCGCATGGGTGGCTCGCCCTGCACCTGCGACCTCTGGTGCGTTGGCGGCATCGAGGTCGGCATCGACGCCATCCCGGACCACGAGGGCATGCTGCCTTGGTGGGCTGCCCTAGTGCTGACCCTGCTGCTGCTGCTGAGGTGGCCGCCGTCCCCGTCCCAGAACTCTGTCAGCGCTGCTCGCAGCTCCTTCGACAGCGCCTCGGTATCAAGGCGCTCGAGGGCAATGCCGGAGAAGGCGCCGATGGCAAACGGCAGTGCCGCTTTGGTCCCGGCCACGACGCCGGCAATGGAGCTGCCGCAGACGGCCAGCAGCACCGTCATGGTAAGCAGCCGCGACTGGGACTCAGGCAGCGAAAGCATCATGGCGCGGCGTGTTGCCTTTGCATCCTCCTGTGATTTCAAGGAAAGTAGCGTCGCATTTACCTTGTCAACAGGACTCTCAGAGCAGTGGCAGAGTCTGCAGCCCGTCTGCAACCTACAGAATCTGCGCTACAGGCAGCGGCGCCATCCCACTCTCTCCCCCTTGCGGCCCCCCCTTCAAGGCAATTGCAAGTGCTTGACGCATTTTTATGAACGTCGATGCTCATTCAGGAGCATGCCATTGGTGGCCTTGCTGATCCTTCCCCCCCTCACAGTAGGTTGTTCAAGCATGCCATCAGTCGCCTTGCCGATTGCTCTCCACCCCCCTCGCTAATCCAGGTACTCCCCCTGCTGACCTTGGTGAGAACGACGGTTGACTCGCCGCTGCCATACACAAACGCTTCTGGTGGCACTGGCGAGAGCCAGCGTGCACTTTGGCCTGGCTTGCCGCCCAGCACTGCGCGGCACACAAACCTGTGTCGCAAGTACATGCAGGAGGGTGGCATGCATCAGAGGGGGAAGTTCAAGGGATCATGCATGCTGTTACTGGTGTACAAAGCAGTCTTGCACGTGGACTGCAACCACATAGCTGCCTGCCAGGTACTGGGTTCCGGTGTTGATGGCCGCAGACAGATGCAGAGTTGCTAGGTTCCCTTGCATCCAGCTGGTCTGGTGTCTGTGCTGCTGCTGTGCCCTGAATGTGCCAGGCCCGCCCTATGACTCGACCTGGCTCCACACAAAGTGCCTTGGTTGCTGGCCACTGCTGCTAACTGCTCCTGCCCCAGAGCCTCCACGCCCAACCACCTCGCGCTCAGAGGTGTAGTGGATGAGAGGTCTGCCTGTGACCACTGCCACCATGAGCCATGTGAGCATGAGCACTGACCTGTCCGAGTGCCGGGTGCGCGAGGAGCTGATGTCCACACCTTCAAGCTCCCAGGTGCCTGACTCAGTGCCAACCAGCAGCCCGACCAGGGGGCCGATCTCCGGCGCTAAGAAGCTGACCTCATCAACATGGCCCTGCTGGAAGCGCAGCTGTGGCCTCGATGCGCCTGTGGTGCTGGCTGAAGGGCCTCTGTTGCTCTGCGGAAGGCTCTGGCCACTTGATCCGCCGGGCATGGCACTGGCGTTGGCGCTGATGTCAGACGAGGTCGCTGAGCTGGCACCTTCAGTTGGTTTCAAAGGAGCGCTGCTAGCGGCGCTGCTCACGATTGGAACGACTGGGCACTTGGCCCCTACGGAAGCATCGACCACCTGTTGAAACCATGTGTGTGGAAGCCATGGGGCAATGGTGTAGGCATTGACAGGCTCACAAAGAATCGTTTGACATCTGAGCACGGTACGTGCGGTGGTTGGAAATTGCCTTCAAGCATATGACCCAGCACTTGAGTGCCCAGGCACCAGTCTGCTGCTGCCAGGCTGCTGCAGGCTGCTGCGGCCTCTGTGCCCGCATAATGGCACATGTGCACCTGCTGCTGCAGGTGTGTGCAGATGGACCAAGAGGACTCAGAGGGTGCGCACCTGGCAGATGTCGTGCACATGCTGCTGAGACTCGGCGGGGTCATTCAAAGCGCTGATACGGTGCAGAATGGCTCGCCCGTCCTGTCCCAGCAGCAGCACATTGACTGCTGACATGGGGTCCGACAGGGCCGAGGCCGCATGGGAGCCGGTCTCCAGCCGCACGCTGTACACGGTTATCGGCTGCTGGAGTGCACTCAGGTCTTCAAAAGCGGCCTGCCAGATGCAAGTGGTCAGATTGCAGGGCAGGGTGGGTCTCACCGCTGAGAATTTGAGGGGTAGCTGTCAGTTGGCAGTCTGCATGCCGCACGCCAGATTCAAGCTAATCGCTGCCTTGGATGGGCTACCATGGCGAGAGCGGCTACGCTATCTGCACACCTGGTACTCTGTGGGCACGAGCTGGCTGGGCGCAGCGACGGCCTGATGCGTCTCGGAGGCCAGTCTTGGTGCTTGGAGGCCAGACGCAGCACGCCAGGTCGCGGGCTGCTGTGCGTCGCCATGGCTCGCATGACACGCGACGCAGGCGCGTCTGCCGTCTTTCAAGCGCCAATCTTGTGCATGGCGCGGGGCACTGGCGCAACAGCCGCTGCTGGCAGCGGCCTGCTGCACCGCACAGCTCTTTCCTCGCTGACAGATGCGCATGGTGCTCGATTTAGAACTGCGCCTTTCACCCCGTGTAAAATATCAGGGCAGTGTGGGGGCGGTCAGATTCGGTGAATCCAGGAGAACGCACTTAAATTGCTGTTAACGAGCACAATCACGTTTGCTTCACAAAACTGTCACTGTGGGGTCTGTGGAATAGATACGCACGCAGAAGCGAAAGGAATCAAGTACATGCAGCGCAGCTAGCAACCGGCTGAAAAGTCTCATGGCAAGCAGAAACGAGCGCGACGTCACTGCGGCTGTGAGCTGGAATGCTGCAGACTGCCCGGCACATGACCAGGCTGTTCTTGCTAGACAGATTTGGCAACCATTTGCCATGATCCTGGTGCCTGCTCACCACTGAGCTCAGCCGCTGAAGACGTCATGCCGCATCAGCGTGGCGGCTGCGATGGGATAGGTTTCCCATCAGGTGCAATTGCTGAGAACTCGTGTTGTGTCTGCACCTGCTCGCTGACCGCTAGCTCGCGCCATTGCCCTGCGCAGTGCGCATGAATCAGACAGTCCTGCGTTGCTGCCACGACCTGGTATGCAAGGTGCAGAGGCGTAGCAAGCAAAACGCTGGCGACCGCAGCTGCATGACAGGACTCCTGTTTGTTGCAATCGTGAGGCTCTGAAGGATTATGCATGATGCTGGTCCTCCTGAACTGCACGGCTGCTTACAGAATGACCGCTGCCAGACACTGGTCCTGCTGTGCTGCATAGCGACCTTTAGATTTTGTGCCTAACACCATGCACAGTCATTACCGTGTCCATTGATGGCGAACTTGCCGCAGATGGACAGCCTCTCGCCAACAGCAAGCTTGGGCCCGCCAGCGCTGCTGCGGTGCACAGTCGGAGGCTGGTCAGCATCCAGGGCTTAGACGACTGTCTGTCAACAGCAAGCCCTTCGAGTTGGTCGCTTACCTGGGAGCGGTCGGGCCTGTACCGGGTTTGAATCCTGTGACCTCCATTCCTGCTGTACGGCGCGCATAGAAGCGCAAGCCCGAAAACAGCCCACACCACACTTCCCACACTAGCCATCGCTGTGGCACGCACGTGGCTGGCTGTGAGCTGATTCCGCTTTGTGGCAGCACCGTGAACCATGCTCATTCTTTGCATAGGCGACCTGCATATCCCGCACCGCGCCTGCGACCTGCCTCAGCAGTTTAAGGAGCTGCTGAAGCCAGGCAAGATCCACACCATCCTGTGCACAGGCAACCTATGCTGCAAGGTAGGTTGCTGCCGTTTACAACCTTCAAGCCATGGGTTGCCATGCAGACTGGCGCTGGCTGCTTGGCTGTATATCACAGTGCCCCGGTGTCATCCACGCCGCAGTCATTCCTGGAGTACTTGAAGAACCTGACAGCGGATGTGCAGTGCGTGCAAGGCGACTTTGACGAATTCTCGTCACCAGAAAACCTGGTGGGTGTGTTGTGCAGCACCAATTGGCCGCGGCCCAGTGCTCTTTTCATGACGCTTACTGCTTTGCCGATGACTTTGCTTACAGGTCCTGCAGCTTGGAGACTTCCGGTTGGGTGTGTGCCATGGCCACCAGGTGTGCCGCATCACGCCCTTTAGCTGACCGCGGGGAGGGGGGGGGCAGACGCATGGCTGGAGAGTCTTCAGTGGAGACGCCTGCGATGCAATTGCAAAGATATGCGCCTGGCGGGACATGTGCAGGTGGTTCCATGGGGTGACCCGGACGCCCTTGCTCAGCTGCAACGGCAGCTGGACGTGGACATCCTCATCACAGGGCACACACACGAGTACAAGGTAGGGCGACGCAGAGGGCACTGTGCATCAGCTCTGTGTCCTCAACTCTTGCAACCTGAGCCCTGAAATGAGGCCAATATGCTGCCACGACACCCAGAAGAACTGCTTCAGACTTCTAGCACATAAGCGGACAAAAATACGCTGAGCAAGCATGCCCTGTTCACCTGCCCTCAGGTGACCAAGAGTGGCACGCGCCTTCAGATAAACCCTGGGTCAGCAACCGGGGCTTACTGCAGCCTTCGGCAGGCCGTGGCGCCAAGCTTCATGCTGCTGGACTTGGAGGGCAGCAAGGTGCGTCGCCGTGCGGCAAGGGCCTTCTTCATAAATTCAGTATTGTGCAGTGATCACATCGCTCTGCACTCCTGTTGGGTGTGACTGTGCTTACAGGCTACTGTGTACGTGTACCAGCTCGTGGATGGAAAGGTTAAGGTGGAGAAGGTAGACTACATCAAGCCTGGCGGCGTATAAAACAAATGGTTCAGCAGCAGTGATGCACCTGCTGTTGTTGGCCCATCCACAGTGGCCCATGTACTTTTCATGTTCATTGTACAGTTGGTGTATGAACAAAAGTCAATGTGGATAATATAGTGTAACTGCTGTATCTCATGTACAAAATAAAGGACTGTGCTCATGTTCAGGTGAACACCTGAAATGTCGCTCCTTGCAGCATCAGCTGCAAGGTGCAGCAGCTAACACAGGAGCTGTTGCTGACTCCGGCACTTTGTCTCTGAAAAGGTGTCACGGGCCATCCTTGCCCTCAGCAGCCATCTGTGTATTAGAGCCGATGGCTAGCTGAGATGCTGCATCATCATCATGCTGTGCTGCCCTGGCATCGTCTCGCAAGCGTTCATCCGTCTTCTTGTTGCTTGCTGCACGCGATGCTGAGAGCTTGGCCTTGGCCGCCATGGCCGCTTTCCAGGCAAGCCACAGCATGAGCACCTGCACAAGGCGGATGGAGGACGGAGCATTTCATGGTCCGTGACTCACACGAGCCCTCCAAAACAATCAATGGGACTGACGGTTGGAGGTTGAAGCACCACTGGCGCCCCGTAGACTGTAACATGATCCATCCATCATCCACCACGATACCTCGAGCTAAAGCGTTTGCCAGTGGGGGAACAGCCGTGCTCAACACCCCATTGAACACCAGCTTGCTGGGGGCGCCACGGCTAGTGCCATCTCGGGAACCCCACAGCATGCCCAAGCAGCACAGATGGGCGGCCCACCTTGCTTCCAACATAGCCCACCAGCAGCACCTCTGCCATCAGCATGGACACCATGGGGCCTTGTCACCTGGCCTCCGTCACCGACGGTGAGATTCCACAGCGTTTTCGCTCTGTAACTGAGCAGCGGCGTGTAATTCAACGCGAATCTAGTGACGTATGTATGCATGGAATTATTTGGTGTGGGGTGTGGTAGTGTGGGGCGTGGCAACGCCAAACGCTCCCGCGATGTGGTCAGGCATTAAAGCGTCTCACCTACCCCTACCAGTCACCGTTCCTTGATTTGAACCAACTCAGCCAGCACAATGGCGCGCCCTTTGCAGCACTGCCATGCAGCCTGAGTCCACGGCGCCGACTCTGCTTCAGGGCATTCCTAGTGCCGCATTCGACGTCGCTCCGGCCACCACCAGGTGCGCACCGGCCGACTGGGCGCCAGGTCGTTGCTCGACTGGACGTGCCAAGGCTCATGCCGACGGGCGACCCCGAGTTGCATGCAGGCTTGGAGGCGTGCTGTCAGCAGCCGCGGCGTCGTTTGGCGGTGTCGTCCAGGTGAGGGGGGTCACTGGGCCATGTCGAAGCAAACCAGCGCGCGCGTGGAGGGCGTTTTTATGTGCATGCCAATTCATGAGCAAGCGCCAGCTGCTGCCGGCCCAAGGCCAGCGCTAGCAGTGTGCTCTGATGCGCCTAGCAGCTGCTCACCCGCGCCCCCGCATGCATGTGCGTGCACACAGTCTCTGCACTCCTACCTAGCCCGACACAAGGCTGTGCCTGCAGCCGTTGCTCAGTCGCCCACTGGCGGAGCAGACAGGAGCTGGGCGAGCTGGAGCTATTTGGTGAGGCTCGCAGCGCGGGTTTTGGACGCACCTTCTTGCCGGCAGCAAAAAAGCGCTGCGCGTGTCTGGTCAGCGGCAAGGCGCTGCCACTAGGGCAGCAGCGAGCCTTAACATTCTAAAGGCACGGTTAACCAACGCGGACGTCCTGGTTTCCATGGGTGCAGTGCGCGGAGGACGGCAGCTCCTCCGTTGGCGAGGAGACCGAAGAGTCTGATGAGGAGCAGCAGCAGGGCGCAGACGCAGACGACGATGGCTCGTCATGCTGCTCTGTCGCAGATACGGTGTACTCGCTGCCTGATGTTGTTTCGCATCATGAGGAGCTCTCCATCGATCCATGCTGGGCAGTGAGGGCTAGCCTGCCTCTCCATCCGCATGGCATCAAGCAGCATGGGCAGCAGCAGCAGCACCTTCCGGCAGCGCTGGTGCAGCAGCTGTCTGGGCGCGGCGATGGCGGCGCCACCTTTGTGCTGCCCCGCAACCTCTTCATCCCCGCCACGCCCATGGCACCCACCCTGAAGCGCAACCGCCGCCAGCGCAACCCACGTAACTGCCACACATCAGAGGGGTCCCTGGTGGGCCTGGAGCTGCATGCATGCACGCTGCACCGTGCCACCGCCTCCTGGTTCCTGCCCAGCAGCCAGCAGGGGCTGCTCTGCCTGCCGGCCCCGGTGTTTCTACCTGACAGCCTGGAGGTGGGGCTGTTCTGCAACAAGGGGGCGCGCGCGCGCAATGAAGACAGCGCCTTCTTTACGCGCCTGGACCCTTCCATGCATGAAGCCTGCGGCTTCACCAAGTCGGTCTGCTTCGGCGTGTTTGACGGTGAGCCGGTTGGGCCCTTGGCGCTCACTCAATGCTGTGTTTGCGCGCCAAAGGGCTGGCCTTCTGTGCAGAAACTCACGCCAGCAGCTTCTGGCCGCGGGATGGCCGTGCTGCATAGATTCTGCCATCAGCTGCTGGCTGACTGTAGTTCAGAGGGGCTCAACCAGTGCCTGCATGCTTAAGAGCTGGCGTGGGGCTGCAAGCCTTGCTGATAACTTGCAGCACCACTGAACATGCTGCTTGCACGATTGCCCGTGTTGCTTTCAGGCCATGGCGGTGCTGACGTGGCGGAGCACCTGACCGAGTGCCTGCCAGGTCTGGTGGCGCAGCGGTGCCGACACATTGAGGAGCACGGCGTGGAAGAGGTGGGCGATGGTTTGGGGGAAGCATGGAGCGTGGGCGAGGGCTTCAGTTTGAGCGGTGTGCAGAGAGTGGTTGCACAGGTCAGCAGAGCTTCATCGTAATTATGGGGTTGAATGACCACAGCTTAGGAGGTGTTTGGAACAGCTTGCCACAGGGAGGGGCAATGGGAAGCTTGGATATGCTGATAAGTTGAAAAACGCTGCATGCGATGCCAACGAGTTGCCACACACACGCTGAGCTGGGCAGCTATGCTGCAGACAGACAGACAGACAGAGGCGCAGGCATATCCTTTTGCGGCTTTGCACATACCTGCCGCCACATGCTGATGACTGAGGGTTTGATGCCGCCCCTGTCTGCCTGCCTCCGCCCTGCCCGCAGATTGCGATGATGCTGCAGGGCATAGAGCAGGAGCTCAAGCACCGCTTCCACGTCGAGTGGCAGCCCGAGGACAGAGACCCCGGCAGCACCGCCCTCGTGGCGGCCGTCATGGATGACACGCTGCTGGTCGCCAACGTTGGCGACTGCCGCCTGCTGCTCATCTCCGAGGCTGTGGACCACTCGGGCAATCGCACCGCGTTTGTGTCCAACACCACGACTGACCACCACTGCGGGCGCAACCCGACCGAGGCGGCGCGTGTGCGCCAGGCTGGTGCGCGCATCGATGAGTCGGGCTACATTGGCTCCCTGCTTGAGGTTTCGCGCTCCATTGGAGACTTCCAGACCAAGTCAGAGCTTGGCAGTGGCGTAATTATCTCCGAGCCTGAGGTGTACACTTGGAAGCTGGGCGCTCAGGACCTGCTCGCCGTCGCGATTTCGGATGGCATATCATCAGTCATGGATGACATGGCCATCTGCAACATGGTGTGCACGCACCTGAACGACCGCAAGCGCATGAACGACCCCGCGCATGCTGCTAGGGAGCTCGCCAGCTTTGCGGCGCTGTCGTCGACCGACAATTGCAGCGCTGTGGTGGTGGTGCTGAAGGACGCCCCACCGCCCGCGCCCGCCCGCCGCCGCCTGTTTGGCCGCAAAGCTGTTTGAGGCTGCACCCAAGGCGGGGCAGGGCAGGGAAATACATGGCGGTATGCGGTTTGCGGAGCATCGCCCCCTCCGCCACACCCCTCCCTGCCCTGCCAGTAGTGACGTATTGCATCAGGCCGCAAGGGAAGGGAGCTTTGCTGTCTTTGTTCCCCGCCCTCTGGCCTTGCTTGCTGTGTACCAATTGCTGCCTTGCTGCAGCTGTGTACCAATTCACTTGTAGATCAGCAGGGGATGCAAGCTTTATCATCACGTAGACAGCTGTTAGCACCTCTTATCCTAAGGCCTTCTGCAGTGTGCAGGCGTGCTGTGCACTGGTGCACTGAGCATCAATGGGCTTGTTGGGTGGTGTACCGTTCTGTCACCCTTGACGCTTGGTGCTGGGAACGCTTGGCGGCAGTCTGAGCAGCAGCCGGCTGGACGCTCAGCAGCCGCGGCGGTCTGCACCTAGAGGGCAGCAGCAGTGCATGAGGAGCAAGCTAGGGCTGCTTCCATCGCCGTTAGAGCACGCATGTGGCAACCTGACACCAAATGCTTAGTTTTGTGGGCGCACCATATGTGTGTGTGTGTGTTGGGTGTGTGCGGTTGCATAGCTTTTTTGCGGGGGGAGGGGTGGGGAGGGCACGCAGCACGTGTTGCTTGGAGGCAGCCGCTCGGACATCGCCTGTGGATTTGCTGTCACTTTATTCTGTCACCACTTGCTTGTGTCACTCTCATGTGGTAGAATGGGTTTGGGTTATTAGCTTGAACAGGGGGGTGTACGTTTGCGGGCCGCATTGCTTGGCAGGCGCTGCCTATGTGTCACCAGCATCATTCTGCGCTTGAGGTCGGACTAGCCAAGCGCAGTGCGCACCCGTTGTCACCAGGGAAGTGGAAGGTTGGTGGGGGGTTAACAGGAGGGCACATAGCTGCAAGAGCTGCTGCTGGCTCCATCACTTGCGTGGCATCCAAGGCACAGGCAGGGCCACATACTGCGGGCAACCCCCCTTGCATTGGTCGCTGGCCCGCTACAGCAGCCAGCACGCGGTTTGCAGAACATTTCCACCAACCATGGCGCCAGCTGCTGCTATCAGGCTCTGTCTGCTGCCTAAGCATTCCAACAGTCGAGTGCACGATGGCACAAAGGGCAGGATCTGCGCATGCCTTTTCCCATCTGGCTTTCCCAATCAATCGCAGCTTGTTACAATCTCCTTGAGTCTTTCTTTTGACAGGGCCTGACAGTATGATGACCTAGACTCGTGCACCCGCACCTTGGCCTTGATGCGACCTCACTTGAGTACAATGTGGCCTTTGCTCTGCAACTACCACCCCACCTTTGCGCTCAATCCAACACCTTGGACATGAAAGGTTTGTGGTCAAGCATATGCTTGCGCCACTGGGGCGCATCTGTGCTTGAAGCTGGCCTTTGCAAGCATATGCCGTGCACTGGTTTAGTACAAGCTTCACCCTTGCAACATTGTTTTCCTGTCGCCAGAGTGTGTCCTCGACATCTTGTGGCGCCCATGCATGCATTTGTACTGTGTACACTCCACTCACTTCATTATAATGCTTCGATGATGTGTAGTCTGCATGGTGTAATGCGTATTGCTGCTCTGTCAGGCCCCTCAACTTGTACAGCAACGCTTGGGGACTTGTGGAGTTTCATCCTACCTGTATGGCTGCTGCAGATATTGAAGCTGAGTCATGTACAAGGTGCAGGTATTGTTGGCAGGGAGTACCAGGCGACATCCAGATGTCGCGCCCATCAGCATGGCACACATCCTGGTAACTTGCGGCGTGGGCAACAAATATAGCTGTCCTGCCACAGGTTGCCTAGCGGAGCTGCATCTCTCCTGGCTCCTTGATGCCATCACCAAGTCTTGCGTGTGCACGTCCTGCGTTTTTTACGTTTACACCCAGTGAGCAGGCAAGAAGAGAGAAGCAACAAGCAGAGCGCACTACAGGCCCCGTCTAGGCCTACGCAGCCTTGGACTTCTTCTTCTGCATCTTCTTGACGTAGAACTCCAGCTCCTTGCCCTCCAGGATGTAGCCATCGCAGCGTCCGCACTGTCCGGGGCGGGAGGAGATGCAGGCGTACAGGCGACCAGTGGTGAACTGGTCAGCCACGTTCTGGTCCAGCTTGCGGGTGGCAGTGCGCTGCTTCAGCTTCCTCTTGACGTGGTTGGAAGCCTGAGCGGAACAGGACGAGCGATTGAGGGTTGAATCACATAAATGGGGTGGCAGTTGTGAGAGCAAAGGCTTTCCTGTAGCCCAGCACACCGTCACGCAGGTAAGCACATCCGTCCAGCACCGAGCCAACCAACTCTCCCCATTCAAAAATGCATGTCAGTGGTGTGCCACGCCAGTTACCCCCAGTGCCATTATTGCTGCGCATGTGACCAGCTGCTCAGCCCCTGACTGTGCAATATCCCTGCTGTAAGCTGTGCCAGCTTCCCACCCCTCATGTCGGTCTGACCCTGACCGCATGCATGTCACAGCGTTGCCGCAAGGTCCTGAAATGCCTGCCCTCTGCGAAGCTGTATGGCCTCTGCTATCCTAAGGCCGCCCCAACGGTGCCTGTGGCGCAACGCAACAGTGTTGCTTGCCTTTCACCATGTGCTTCCCCCCTGCCATGTTTCCATGTTCCATTGCTCACCTTCTTGTCCTCAACCTTGGCCTCCTCCTTGCCCTTGTTGCCCAGCTCAACACCGTAGTGCGTCTGGTACCACTGCTTGAAGGGGGTGGCATCAACCTGGATGATAGCGTTCTTCACCAGGGTCTGAGTGCGCACCTGAGGAAGGAGCGCGATGGGGGGGAGGGTAGGCAGCAGCAGTTGTCAAGCATGTGTGTGCACTGGATGCATGGCTTGTCCTGGGCATTGAGAGACAGAGGGGGTTCAAGGGAGCCACCAGAACTGGCTTTGCCTTGCGCATTCAACTGTTGCCAACACAAAGCGCATGGTTGTGTGCTCGGGAGATTATCATGTCATGGTGATTGCGCCACAAGATGCTGACCCAGCCGTAGCTGGATCCAAAGCAGATGCTTGCTGGCCCAACCAGTTGCTGTTGCAGTTGCCAGGGCCCTGGGCTGCAGGATGCCCAACTATAACTAGGCGCAACTCAGTCCTCTGTCGCTGCGTGCTGCTTGTACTCACAAGCTCGTTGTTGGAGGCGTTGTAGCACACATCCAGAATACGAGCCTTGCGGGTGACAGCCTGCACATGTAGTTGCGTTGGCATATGCATGCATTAGCGCCCACTCCCAACATCCCAGGTAATCCACAGCACGCACATGCGTGCGGCGCCGGCTGTTTGCGCACCTCAGTGCCCCAGGAGAAGTTGCCAGCGTCCAGGCGCAGGGCGCGGAACTTGGTGTTGCCACCGCGCACGCGGACCTTGCGCACTGCCACGTTGCTGGACAGCTTGGTCATGGCTGGCTGGCGGCCCAGCTCATATCTGAAAGGGCGGGAGCAAGGGGCGCGGCAGCACTGAGACTTGCGGCCTCCGAGGGCGGCGAAGTGCCCATGCACATGGGAACTCGGCCCCACTCCCAAGTAATTGCATGCGCCGCCGAGCCACGGCCACGCCCCAAACGGCGCAGGCTGCGTGTTGCAGGGCTGCATGCTGTCACTCGTGCTGCCGCCATGCGCTGCACTGCTCACTTCTTCTTCTTGCGCCAGTGCTTCTTCCTTCCACCAGTCGCCCGGCGCTTGTGCAGCGAGTCACGGGAGATTCCTGCGCGCGACACACGAGCTTGCCCATTAGCTGGACTGCACAGGCGATCCAGGCACAGGCAGCGAGCCGCAGCCGCCGCAACAGCTGATTGCGAGGACCTGCTGCCCCTGCCGCATGCCCCGCTGCAGCTGCTCACCCATGGTGGGTCTCTGACGGCACCTGGGCGGCGCTGAGAGGGAGCGTCCACGCCGCCGAGGCGCACAAGGCCCCGCAGAACGGGTGTGGGGCCCAGGTTCACACTGTCCCTTGCATGACGGCGCTCGGGCCCACCTGCTTGCCCTTTCTTACCCCCGCACGCTTGGATCGCCTGCGAGAAGCAAGGTGCGTGTCATTGCTCAAGCTCGCGTCCAGGCGGCGCCTGCGAAGTGCATAGGGCGGGAAGGGACTTGCAGTGCAGCACAGCGGGTGCAGGGCCAGCCGCGAAGTCCCAGCTTTCAGCATGGGCATGGCCGGCTCCCCCTATGCAGTCCACATGATCGAGCAGCGCTGTGGCGACATGCGCTGGTGGCGCCCAGCTTGCGGCGCGGCGGCAGGCAGGAGGCGCACTGAATCAATATCAGCAGCCATACAGCGAAGCTGGCATCGCAGGGGCGTCGCATGAGCCGTCAGCTGTGTCGCGGCGCGCTGGTGGCGGCCACTTCGCATGGCTCAACAGAATTCTTCTGCATGCAGCACAGCCCAGCAATTCAGAACAGTAGACAGCCAGCGCGGCTGGGCCTCCACTTATCAGCCCTTGCAATCCCCTACCTCCATGCTCCATGCATGCCCACATGCATGTGGCACTGCACCTGTGCATCGTCCGCAATGGCCTGGAAGCGCTATGCGCCAGCACCCACACCAACATCGGCTGTCAAACCCATGCATGAGTTGTGAGCCGTCTTTTGAGTGCTGACGCGCCTGCTACATGCTGCCCTGCCTTGCCACTGAGCAGCGGCCAAAATGGGCTCCCTCATTGTGGGCATGGAGTTCCAGCACATTCTGCGTCTGCTGAACACCAACGTCGATGGCAAGGAGAAGATCATGTACGCCCTGACTTCCATCAAGGGTAAGCTGGGGGATGCTGTCGGGGCAGCGGAGCGAGTAGCTGCGCGAGCAGCTGCGCAGGGTTGTGCGGTCACACATGCTTTTCGATGAGTGCTGTCTTTGCGAGTGTTGGATGGGCCTTTGTCATCGCTGCTTGCTGCAGTGTTTTTCAGCGGAAGCACTCACATGTCATGTTACAGATTATGGGGGTGAGGCTGACTGCTTTTGCTGTAATTTCTGATTCACAGGTATCGGCCGTCGTTTCTCCAACATCGTGTGCAAGAAGGCCGAGGTTGACATGAGGAAGAGGGCTGGTGAGTGCCAGGATATGTGCTGGTGCGCAAGTCAGGCAGTGTAGCTTCACATTGTTGCAAAGTGATGCAGTGTTCAGCGCTGAGCTGCATACGACATGGCGCTCAGCTTGGCATGAGCAGAGCTTAGCTCACGCATGCTGGCGCCTGCTTGTGTACCATCTCGTCACGCCTACTCCTTACTCATGTCCTTGCACCTGGCATATGGCTGGTTTGTGTGCAGGTGAGTGCTCTGCTGAGGAGCTGGAGAGGTTGATGACCATCGTGGCCAACCCCCGCCAGTACAAGATCCCTGACTGGTTCCTGAACAGGCAGAAGGACCACAAGACCGGCAGGTTCACGCAAGTGAGTGCTTTGCCTGCAAGATGTGGGGGCACTATGTTTGTGCATGTGCAGGGCATTGGCCAACGTCTGGCGCTGGGGTAGTTTCATAGTGCGGCGGACTGCACTGTCTTCACTGTTTTTGTTTCTGTCGCTCACCAATTGCTCACCTGTTCCCNCCCCCCGCAGCTGACCTCGTCCGCCATCGACACCTGCCTGCGTGACGACCTGGAGAGGCTGAAGAAGATCCGCAATCACCGCGGTCTGCGTGCCTACTGGGGCCTGCGCGTGAGGGGCCAGCACACCAAGACCACCGGCAGGTATGGACCAGTGCATGGGTCAGGGTTGCATGATCAGCATTTGGCCTTCCTTGATATGCAGCAGTGCAGTGGCACCTAGCAGGGGTGGGCTGGTATGTGATGGCGGCACTGTGTGCTGTCCATGGCACTCAACCTCATTGCATTGCTTCGCTGCTCTGCAGGCGTGGCAAGACTGTGGGTGTGGCCGGCAAGAAGAAGTAGACTCTGGCACAGGATAGGCTGTGTTTGGATCAGTGTAAACCCAAAACATCGCATGACTGCGTGGGCAAGAGGCATTGGGCACACGCATGGCAGGCGTCCTCCATGATGGATCTGTTACAGGCTGAGCATGCTACCAAATGCACATGTTGCCATCACTATCAACCAGTAGAAAAGGGCCGAACGCTGCCTGGCACCTAAGCGTTGGGTGTGCTCTAGAGGACGGGCAGACCTCCGCTTTGCTGCCTTTGACAACGTTTGGGAACGCGCTGCGCACAAGTCCGGGAGATGTAGCAGCCGGCTCACACCCTGTCGTGCGGCAGACCCCCTGGCTGTGCCCGAGACTCAACGCGCACACAATTCCCTGTTTGCCTTGCAGAGCTTTTACCGGTGCATTCCAGTCTGGCGTTGGTCTGTTGTGTACACGAACATTCAATTTTGCGTGCGCACAGCCCAGCAGGAGCGCAGGTCGACCTGCGGCACATGGCGACGTGATGAACATGTAGCCATGCAACGTCGGCGCTGCTGCGGCAGCTGCAGGCCCCACGGCGTGCATGGACACATCGGCCTGCGTGCGGCATGGCTACTCGCAGGGCTGTTGTCGTTCGGCGCCGTGCTGCTGGGAGGCCGTGTAGCGAGCGGTAGGCCACGCTGCTTTGCAGGCTGTAGGGGCGCGGGCGGCAGATTTCATCAACGCGTGTGCTCGCGTTACCTTTTTCTGTCCCACGCTCAACTCCAGCGCTGCGCGCACCTGTGCATGAGCAGGGCAGCCGAGCGGCGGCAGCGACCCCAGCCTGGCCATGGAGGGCTGGCCGCCCATGTATCCAGCCCTCCCGGCCCCAGACATGCCCATCCCTGCACGGCCGCAGCCGCAGCTCCCGGCCAGCAGCAGCAACGCAGATGCAGAGCAGCTTTACACGCCGCCGGATGTGTCGTCTGCCTCGCCAGAGGTGGTGCTGAGTGGTATGCCATCCATGCCATCCCCTCCAGCATATCCAGGCCAGCCCGACAGCCCGCCGTTGCCGCCTCTGATGCCTTCACCACCGCCTCCAGCAAGGTCCTGCATGGTGCAGATAGCGCTGGGCTCACTGCCAAGCCTGACTGGCAATCCATACCCGGTCAACGCATCGCTGTGCGGCCAGCTGCTTGCAGAGGTGCGCATCAGGGCCTTGCAGCCTCGCTCATGCATGCTGGAGTCAGGTTCTAGGCACATGGTGGTTGCAGATTAGCTGCTGCTGCGATGTGGCTGGCCCTCTATCTTGCCATGTAGTTGCAAGCGCTTGCCAGAGGCTTGAGTGCAGTTGGGCAGGCAGGCAGCGCACTAGCCTGCGTGCGTGCCGCCCCAAGGTTGCAACTTAACCAACGTTGATGAATGGGCCATGGACAGCAGAGTCTAGGGAAGGGTTGCATGCCTGCTAGCGCCATGCATGCCACGTGGTTGGTATGTTGCAGGTCTGCGTTGCAGAGCATCCCTGGCCTTTGTAGCAACCATCCTTTACTCACCCAAACACCTCGCACTTGCCGAGAAGCGCCTTTTTTGACTGCCACTCACTGTTGGGCGGTTGAGACGTGACGTAAGACCTCTTGTTTTCGCCCCGTTTCCCATGACCGTCTCATCACCCTCACGACCCGGCCCCACCAGGTGGAGGCCCGGCTTGCGCCGCCTGTGCCATTTGCCTGCAATTCCTCCATGCCTCGGCCTGCAAACATTGACGCATCTGTGATGTCCTGGGCGGATGAGGTCACGGCGCAGGTGCGGCTTGACAAGCAGCTGCAGTTCTAGGCAGAGGGGTCGATCCAGTGCCTTGTGGGGGGTCAGGGGTTCTGACATCAACCACCCAGCCACAAACGCCGCTAGCAAGCAATGCCAGGCAGCCCAAATCGGGTAGAATGGGTGGCGTACTATGTGCCTTGCCTCTCTTTGCAAGAACAGCTGCACGCCTTTCCCTCATGCTCTGAACTCCCAAGCCTCTCACAAAGCATGCAATGCACGTCCCTGCAACTCTGCTACTCCTTGCACTGACAGAGGTTTCCGTTGCTTTGCCTTGCCTCCTGCCATGTGTGGCCCCTTTGTCAGGCACTGCTGGACGCCTTCTCCTCTAGAGAGACAGCCGCAGGCCTCATCATGAGCCTCAGGGGTCGGTGTGGGGATTTCATTTCGATCCAAATCTCCAACTGCTCTGTGGCTGCGCAGCTAATGTGAGTGCGCGCCAGCGGTCAGGGTGCAAGTGGGCGCAGGCAGCTGCGGGCTGTTTGAGAAGGGCTGAACAGGCTTGTGTCGAGAATGGAGGGGTGGCCCTTACACTGGGGAGGGGGACGATTAGCTAAGGTGTGTCCTCATTGGGTTGGATGAACAATTGTCAGGAAAGGGATCAGGGCTCCTGAAAGTGGCACATGTTCCGTGGGGAGCTGCAGATGTGTGTGTGGCGCTCTTTTTTGAGCAGGAAAATAGAGCAGGAAGATGGGTCCTTTGAGGATTTCGCAGCTACTTCAGCGATTCCCAGTTGAGAATCTCTGCTCACAGCCCGTTATGTTGCCCCAAATGTCCGCACAACACCTCATTCTTAACATCCTCAGGTGGAACCACATCAACCTCCCCGAGCTCAACTGCCAGTCCATGTGCCTGGTCAAGCTCAGCATGCACAACGGCACAGGCATCGGCTACTACTCACCCTCCACTTGCACGCAGTTTGCAAGCCAGGTGGGACGGTGTTGGACAGGGGGTTACGCATAAGTGGTAGTCACAACACATGGCAGCTGTGTACCGCTTGAGACGAGGAACGCAGCCAGGTAGTAAAGAGGGTGAATACAACTGCCACACGTTGCTGAACACGCTGGTATTCTTGCTGCACGCTCGTACCTCCGGCGCTTCCGTTTGCTTCTTACTTCTACTTGCACACCTGCCTGACCCTCCCTTGCCCTTGCCCCCATGGCCAGGCAAGCACGCTGGTAAAGCCTTACAATGACGTCTACACCTTTTCCTGTGGCTGGGGCGAGGCAGTGCATGGGCCAACGGTGTTGGCTGTTGCTGCAATGGATGTGAACGACACACACAGCTTGTTCGAAGTGAGATGGATGAGGGTTTTAGGTGGAAAGGGGCACGGCGTGTGGAGTAGCTTGTATGGAGATGAAGGCAAGGGGTCGCTCCAGTCCAGTTAAAAATGCTTTCCCTGAATGGGTGTGCCACGATGTTGGGATGGGGCAAGCTGTTGTTTTTGACAATTTTCTGTATGCTTCCCGTGTTGCTCCTACACCTGCACTCTGACCCTGCTACCGTGAAGCAGTAACCATGCTGACCGTGCTTCCGCAAGCCTTGCTGCTGTGCTACTGTGAGCCATGCACCATTTCCACCAATCTCTGGCAACAGGATGCCGTTTCTCAGAACAACACCATCGCGGCCTTTGTGGCGCTTGCCTCCAACTTCAACTACGACTGCCGGGCGTCTTCCGCAACGCTCGTGTCGCTCCCCATGGACTCTGCGGCTGCATGGTGAGGCTGGGGAGGCCTCTTTACAGGGGCCATGCTAGGGTCTAGGGGGAGCACACCAGGAGCTATGCTAGGGGCCAGAGGTCATGCCTGGGGCCATGTCAGAGATTATGCTAGAGGCCATGTCAGGGATTTGCCATGGGCCATGTCAGGGGGCCATACCAGTGGCCATGTCAGGGATTATGCCAGAGG
>JAWZTI010000315.1:0-35155 GCA_039880955.1 Chlamydomonas urium | reverse complement strand
CCCCCGACCTCCCTTGGCACATCCCCTCCCCTTTCACCCAGTTCAGCACTTCCAGCCCTGCCAGGTGGTAGGTCTTGCCGATGCTGTCCTTAATCATCAGGGCCTTGTGACCCAGCCAACCCTCCCTCCATCCCCTGCTCTTGCACTCACGTCAGCACTTCTGGCCCTGCCAGGTGGTAGGTCTTGCCGATGCTGTCCTTGGTCATCAGGGCCTTGGTCACCGCCTCTGCAACATCCAGCACATAGGTGGGCTGCACACGGCCAGCGCCGTTCTCCACCAGAGGCGCCAGCAGGCTGTAGCTGACCTGTGAAGTGGGGGCGGAGATGAAGGGCGTCAACAAGTGCCTGTTGACAATGCTGTTGAGTGGCGGCGAGGGTGGCAGACGCCAAGAAATGCTCTTAAAATGGCTGGTTTGTGTAGGTAACGCATGAAGTGCGGGCGGGGATGGCAGGCACCATCAGATGCCTGTTTAACCCAGCCCCTACAACGTTGTTTGCCCAGGCATGATAACACACGCTTGCCTTGCATTGGCCCCTGCAACTTTCCTTTCACAAGCCCAAGGATGTACACTTGTCTGCCTCTGGCACCGCCCCTTCATCCGTCGCTTCCCATGCAAGACAAGCACACACACTTGCCTGGTAGACAATGTAGTTGTAGAAGGAGTCCTCAATACCAACCACGGGGGCGGGCCTGCGATCCGCAGCAACGGCAGAGGCTGTCGTGAGAGGCTTTCATGATGGGCAGCAGCAACAGTTGATTCCAGCAGACGAGTTGAGACAGCAAGATGTCTGCACATGTGTGGCTCCCAACCACCCACCTGCCTGGCCTGTCATAGAACCTTTGTAACAAGGCACACCGCCCTGATGCGTAGCGCATCTCACTCCCCTCTTCCCGCACTCAGCCCATAACCAACCCTGCCTGCTCGCCCTCTCGCTTGGAAACGGTGGAAATGGAAAAGATGCTGCCCACTGCCTTTTTGCCCTTGTTGCCCACCTGCGAATTGCGGCCTGCAGCCCAACCTCCAGGCAGGTGCCACACATCCTTGCACCCAGTCTCACTTAGAAGTAATAGCGTTGAGGAAAATGCTGCGCAACGCTTTGCTGCCACCAGTACCCGCACCCCACCCACAAATAAGGTGCCACCCAGCCTCACTTGAAGATGGTGGTGTTGGGGAAGATCCTGCATACCGCCTGGTCGCCCTTGTTTCCCATCTGGTACCCACAGCCCCCAAGATTCGTGTTTGCACCCGGCCTCACTTGAAGATGGTAGCGTTGGGGAAGATGCTGCGCACCGCCTGGTCGCCCTGGGCCTTGGTGCGCATGCGGCGCGAGGGGTGGTCCTCATCCGCAGCAATGTCGCTGAAGTGAATGAAGTGCTCCACATGCCCCGCCTCGGCCACCAGCCTGCGTCAAGGTGAACCATCAAGATGATTGACAGGACGGGCAGCAGGGATGGTGGTACATTGCAAGCAGTGACGGAAATAGACTGAGGCACTCCATGTTTTTCGCACCGGTACCCAGGTCCAAGGTCAATGATCCCCCCCCCTCCACCAGACCCCTTCAACCCTGCCTCAAGCAATCTCGATTCCCCTACTGCCTCTCATCAGCATTTTAGCACAGCCTTACTTAGCCCTCTGCCTGCGCCTTCTTCCTCGTTCATATGCCCGTGCCTCCTGCCCCGTAGAAACTCCCAACTCAGGTTTCCGAGAATACCACAATCCTGATTTGTGACCTCAGCCCAGCACACCTGCTCTGACTGCCGTTCCATCCCCTGACTTCCAAACTCACGTTGCCAACCGCTTGGGCCAGTCCTGGTGCGTGTCTTCATACTTAAAGTTCATCGTCTCTGTGCGGTTGCCGATGAGGTTGATGACCACGTTGCTTCGGCTGATCAGCTTCCTCACCAGCGCGTCATCCCGCATGTCAAACTCAGGCACAATCACAATCTGTTTTACCCAAAGGTAGGGGTGCAAGTCCAGCAGGGTGCGTGTCACTGTTTGTCGTGCTCTAGCATGAATGGAACTGCTGGCACCATGTACCAGCCGCTCCTGCAACATGCATGCATCTGCACTTGCATGCACAGGCGCCATGCAACAGCACAACAACACATGCGCACCTGGCCCAGGTCGCCCATCTGCCTGATGTGCTGGACCTTGTTCTCATCGGTGCGCGATGGCACCACCATCTGCGAGCCGCGCTTGCCCAGCTCGCTCACGACGTAAGAGCCGATGAAGCCGTACCCGCCAAACACCGTTGCGGTGAGGCCGCTGGCCTGCGCCCATGCACAAAGCCCATGCATGCATGAAGAGTTGAGTGAGGGAGTCCAAAGCCTGTGTGCTGCATGTTGCATGACCGATGGACGTACCGAGGAGCGGCCGCCGGGGCCCTGGTTGAAGCCCGTGTTGGTGACGGCAAACTGTGCGAACTCCCGCAGCTGAGTCCCAGACACCAGGGCCGCGCGCAGGCTATCTGTTTGTTGTAGAGCAGCATACACATGACGGTGTTGCTGAGCACCTGGATACACGCTTGCGCTGCTGCTTGTGGACCTTGATGATGCTGTGCATCCCCACGCACCGGCCAGCTGTGCCAGCGCCGGGCTGGCGCCACGCACCGCGTTGGCCAGCATCGCCGTTTCGAGTGTCTGTCAAGGCGTGCTGCTCTTGCGATAGAGCGAAATGCGCAGGTGTGGGAGCTCCTCACTGCAGCGGTAAGCACCAGCACCTCACGCACAAGAGACGGGCAGGCAGCGTTCGGTGCAGGCAAAAACGAGTCGACCTCCTGGCAGTGTGGGAAACTGATTGCTTGCATCGCCCCCTTCTTGCTGTGCAGCTTGCTAATGTGGCATGCCAGGACGTGACAGCATGGTATACGCACGTGCATGTGCAATGCATGTTTTGAATGTTAAATAAACCTACTTAAGAGCAAATAAATAGCTTCATCTCCCACTCTCGCCTGCAAGGCTTCTGCCATGCTTCCACGGCCTTCTCCCCTCGCCCCCACCCATCCCGCCAACCAGTCTCTAGGGACCCCCCCACCTACCAACTTCCCTCATCAGCACAGGCGATAGCAGCATGAAGCCATTGGCCCTGTTGCGTGTTGATGCCCGCTGCTCTCTAGCGCAAGATGAGCGAGCCTCCAAACATTTTCTACAAAAGAAGCAGGCGTGCTAGTGCACACCAGCGTCCCCGTGTACTGTAGCCACTGTCTTGTATGCTGACCTACCCAAGGCCCCGCATGCTGGCCAGCAGGCGGCGCAACTCCGCCTCGCCCGCCTGCTGCACCGCCTCCCACTCCTCGTCATCCTCCCTGTCATGATCGTCTGTCAACAGCTGGGCAGCGTCGGCACCCACACCCCCTCCCGCTCCCCTCGGCGCCCCCCATGTCCCCAGCGGCCAGTCCCTGGAGGGAAGCCCCTCGTCAGCCTGCAGCCCCCGCTGTGCTGATGGTGATTGCGATGCTACCATAATTGCACCTCTCCCTGCGCCTGCTGCTACGCTTGGCCAACCATCAGCCTCCCGCAGCACAGCGTCCACTCCCGCCCCCATCCCTGCCCAAGCACCAACTCCTGGCCTGCCCTGTGCTGCACAGCCTAGTCCAGCCTCACACAGTCCACTCGCATCAAACACAGGCGATGGGCCTGCGGGCCCGGTTGGCTGTCTTAGCCCCCTGTTGCCGGTGCCCGGGCGCGACGCGGCCGTGGCTGACGCTGCGCCGGCGCTCTGCTCGGGCAAGCCCAGCGGTGTTGGCAGCGGCGACAGCGGCGACGCCAGCGCCCGTAGCGGCAGCGGCGAGGGGATGTTTAGCACTTGGCTGAACGTGGTGGAGCACCTGCGTCATGCCACAACACAAAAAACACCCACACTAATTTTATGAGAGTCTTATACAGAACCCTGGTGCCAGACTCTGTATCAGTCGGGCAGGGCACACCAGTCAACCTGCTGTGGGAGCGCTTGCCCAACGCCTCACCTAAGCACGGCATCACGTGTCTCGTTCAGGTGCTGTCGGTGCTGCTGCAGCGCCACATCATGCGCCTGCACCATCGGGGTAGGGCAGCCACAACAGCAGGCTTACGATCGCCAGTGGGGAGGGGCAGTCAGCGCCGCGCCCCCACAGCAGCTGTGAGCAGTGCGACCGATCATATCTCTCAGTCAAACAGTGTGCTAGCTTGAGCCTGTAGCGTATTGCAGACCTGAATTCAAGCTGCTACCCTGAATTAAGGCACTTTCAAAACTCCTCATCCGCCTCACCTGCGAGTGCCTTGCCAGCTGCGAGGCGTCATCCACCAGCGCCCTGACAACCTCCTCCATGGAGCGTGCGTAGCGCGCCTGCAGTAACGCAGGCGACACCAGCAGCAAGGTACACTGGCTGCAAGGGACAACAGTGCCAATCCAAACTGGCTGCTGACATGGATTGTTAATTTGTGCTTTACAAAAGCAAGCGACTTTGTGCTCAATTTGAGGTAGATACTCAGGCCTTCTGCAAGGCTGTAAGGCAGTGATGTGCTGCCTGCCCCGAACGCAGTCAAGGGAAGGCGAGCGAACGCAACATCCCCCCTGTCCTAGCCACCTCTCCCTCACCTGCTGCGCAGTGGCCACTTCCAGCTGCTCATTCAGGCCCTGTGCAAAGGCGCGGGGGAAGCGCTGCTCCTCCAACTCCAGCGCCGCCACGCGTGGCTGGAGGCTCGAGCTCGCTGCCTCACTGGCCTGGTCACAACAGAGTAGGCGAAGGGTGTCCCACCCCATCAGCCGAGTGGCAGGACAGGCATCCAAGGCACAACCAGCTGATAGCAGTAGTGCTGGTAGCAGTAGGACGAGTAACACATGCAGTACTTACTGTTTGACAATTCCTCGAAAATGTGAGTTTGCAGCTGTCCCCTGGCGGCTGCAGGCACCGCAACGTGAGCCCTTCCCCTGCCGATGCACCGGGCGCACCTTGCATCGCTCCTGCAGCGAGCGCAGCTCGCCCGCCGCCTGCGCTACCTCCATCGACAGCTTCTCCACACCTTCCACGGCAGCGGCCACCTGCACCGCAACCTGCACCAGAACCAGCCAAGTAAGGTTGTGAGAAGGCTCTACATACAAGAGGCAAGGGATGCTCAGGTTAGATGCTCAGTGTGCTACCAGCAGCCACCGCCACTCTCCTGCTGCCTGCATCAGCACTGGTTGCAAGTGCACTACAGTGTGCCACAGCATTGCTTCCTCCGCTTGCCCCCGGCTATCACCCTACCTGACCCTGCAGTGGCTGCACCCTGCTCTCCACCACCTCCTTCATCACTGTCAGGACTTGCTCCCTCACGGCAACCGGCACCTCCCGCTGAACCGTCTCTCTTATCGCAGATGGAGCAACATCCCTCACAACCTGTGCGTGTTTGGCAACGCGCAGAATCACGGCAGGTAAATGCAGAGGATCAGAGGATCAGAGGATCAGAGGATCAGAGTGCAATAGGCACAGGGCATAGAAAGGGACAGGCGGACAGCTTATTCATCAAGCCAGCCGATGGCAAACGACAGGCAGGGTTGCAGGCTGCAAAGCATCTTCCTAAAAACAGCAGGATCACAGTCATGCAGTACAATGCAGCGGCACTACTTGCCTCGTCCACCTGCGCCTGCATGGCAGTCCTGTCCAGCAGCCGCTGCTTGACAACTGCAGCTGGGAAGTCGTCCGAGGTCAGCACCTGCAGGGTGCACAGATTGCAACAGCATGCTTGAACTTTCATGGTGTGGAGTGTGACGTTTTAGTGACAGGAAAGCTCAAGTCTTGACGCTTGCTGCTAAACTGTCGTGATTGAAACTGTCAGGAAGCAGGACGATACACTTGCTTGCAGCCAGGTCACAATGGCCAAATAATTTGGCTGTCTCCACAACCTGCCAACCTACCTTGATTTCAACAGGTGCCTGACAACATACCACCGGTGCGCCACCCCGAAACCACACCCACGTTCCGCACACAAAGCCCACCTGCATGTCCGCCACCTGGTTCCTCAGTATCTGCACATCCAGCCGCGTATCTGCCATCTGCTTGTCCAGCGCCTTGGCCCTCTGCTCCAGCTGCTCCATCGACCTGCCCACACTCGCCTGCCAGAGCAGGGAACAAGGATTACGCAAGGGTTGACAGCGCATCTGAACAGGAGTTGGGGGCAAAGCACACATTGCATAGCGCCTTGGCCCTCTGATCCAGCTGCTGTGTCATTACCCTTACCCGCCTGCCAGAGCAGGTTCAGGCGGCAGCTGCAGATGCAGCCTGCAAGCACGTAGCTAGAGGAGCGTGCAGCACATCATTAAGACAAAGCTGTTGCCACCGGAGCTGCATGGAAAGTGCTGAATAGCAGTGCATTATCAGACGTGGGCACTGCACCTCCACCTGCACCCTACCAGTGGCACGAGGGCCGGGGGCGGGCCTAACATGTTATAATTGCTTGTTGGCGATTGCCAGTACCCAGTGTAAAAAGCTTACCTGCAATGCAGACTTGGCACCCTGCACCTCCACCAGTGCCCTAGCCTGCTCCTGCTCAACCTACACAGCGGTGGATGCAAGAAGAGGGCTGTTGGCCAGCTGGGATAACCATCCGGCAATGAGAAAGGTTACTCTTGGTACGTGCAACAGAAACGGCATCTGCTTGCCACACACGTGCAGATCACTGCTCAACAGATAGTGACCACGATTACGGACCAAGAACTATCAGAGCTGGCCAGCAACGCTTGTTGTCGTTGGTCCCTGCTCTGGCCTTGGGCGCTGTGAACCCTGCACCTTTCAAAGCAGTTGCCTTGGCTGGACAAGGGTGGCTTGTCTTGCACTGGGTGCCCTATTGTGCCGCGTCCGGCATGCAGGTGCTGCCACATCCGCTGCTTGTGCTCAGTGCCTGCCATGGCTTGCACTACTTCCTACCTACTTGGCGCCTGTCTTCAGCCCCTGCCACCACACCAGGCCATGCCCTGAAACCCTACCCTAGGTACCCACGCTGGAACCTGACCTGCAGCAGCTTGTCGTTGACCTCCTGGCGCATGGTGCGCATGCTGTGCAGCCACTCATCACGGTCCGCCCGCCAGCGCAACACTTCGCCACGAAGCCCAGCTGTGGCGCCCGTGCAGCGGGAGGATGGGAGGGGCATTGTCAGATGCTTGGAGGTGAGCATGTGCAGGCAGTGTTGGTTGGGCTAGGGGTGTGCGGTGTCCAGGACAGGCGCTGCTTCAAAGTCTCAGGGCGGTAGATGTGGTGCAGGTGTTGTGATCAACACCGAGCTTTCATGAGGGCACAATGAGACTGGTGGCTGGTGCAGGTGCACAGCGAGAAGCTGACCGGGCTGCAGTGGCTGCCTGATGGCCACAAGCAGTTGGATGGCAGGATGGCAGAAGCGGCCTGGTGCACTTACAGATCTGCTCCAGGACCGTGTCTGACAGGTTCAGCATGGCGCCATGCAGCATCGCCACCTGCCCACCTCCATGCAAGCAGGGTGCAGTGAAGGTGAAGCAGCTGCGGCAGCTAACTTGGAGGTGCAAGGCTCAGCAACAGGACGACGCAAGCCTGTGCAACCTCACCTGGGAGGCGAGCTGCTGCGTCAGCTTTGGGGCCTGCGCTGGGACATTGCTGACCAGTGGCAGCGCCTGCACAGCATGCAGGTGCATGGTATTGGCAGTTGCCAAATTTGCTGCATCTGCTGGGCGCCCTGCCCTGCGCACCGCCAGCTCCCGGCGCAGGGCCGTCAGCTTTGCATGGACCTGCGGCTTGGCCCGCGCTGGTGCCTGTCGTGGCGCGAACGGAGGTTGGGTTAGCGACCAAGGTACAACGCATATGTTGCAGATGCGATGCTGCTACCTTGCGGCTCGGCGCGTCGGCTGAAAGTGGCCGCATAATGGCTGGAGCTCCTGCCCCGAGCGGCACCGCGGAATGCGGTTATTTGGGCTAGGTGTGGGACTTGCCCTGGTACCTGGCGTGCCTGCCACCCGACCTCGTGCTCTGGCATGCATGATGCGCAGCAAGTGAAGGTTGGTGTTGGAGTTGGTGAAGTCAGCCCAACAATTAATTGAAATACTAATTGTTACAGAGACGCTTACAATCCGCACCCGCACGCAATTCGCACGCACATTCTGCGTATATCGCCCTGGGTCCAACGCTGTGCTGATATGTAAAAGTGGCCACCTCTCACACTGTAGACAGCTTAACTTTTGCTGGATTCTGGAATCGCACCGCACAGCCGTAGAAAGTGCCCGCAAACTCTCGCCAGAAGACCCACTGCCACTGCAGTTGCGACCCCCCTGCTGCTCCTCCCAACGCGTTGCGATTTTTCCTTCACACGAATTATGAGCACCATGCTGCTGCAGCGTCGTGCTGGCACCTGCACTGCGCGTGCGCCTGCCACGTCAATTTGCTCGGCGCCCAGCAAGCAGGTGAGCGGGGCCTACCCGAGTGCGGTTCGCGGGACTCCAGTGGGTTACCCTTCTTGGGCCGCAGCTTGTGCAGCCCGCGTCTGGAGCAGTGGCACATGTATGCCCTGGCTCGCGGTGGCCCTGACTTTCCGGCCTCGCTGCGCCGTTCACCCGACTGCAACGATTGGGGCCACGATTTCAAGTGCCAAGGGTGACCCTAGATTCCCCGAGAGACCCACTGCTTGGCCTGCAGCGCGTACCCACCCAGGCATGTGGTTTCACCATTAATTCCTGGCCCACATCCCTGACGGGGCCCGCTTCACAACCACGCAGTGGTTGAGCGCCCCACCCTCACTTGCACTGACTGTAACCGCCCATCTGCAAAACCCACCTGCATCGCAGGTAACTGGCCGCCGCATGGCCAGGGTCATTGCCTCAGCTGTGGTGGTTGATGACGCCAGCACGTCGGCGGCCACCTCGCTGCCAACCGAGGGTGCAGGCCACCATCACCTGTAAGCACTGGGGCAATTGAATGCTGTGGCCCGGAGCTGTTCGCGATGACGGCAGGGCCAGCAAAGGGCGCGCCAGCACCCTTATGTCAGCAAGCCCGCGAATGGCACCAAGCTCTTGTGCCATACGTCCCTCGCACGAACTCTAACTTTGAAACTTGACCAGTCCACAAGCACTCCTGTTCACAGTTCCCTGCGCCCCCCCCCACCCCCCCGGCCGCTCCTCTTGGCTGCGCACAGCCCTACTTCACCAGTGGCAAAGAAGCCCGTGGACTGCACCATGACCATGTCCATGGATGACGAGGACGAGTGCGGCGCCACCACCTCATGGGACAACGTGCCTGGGCCTATGCAAACACAGGAGTGGGCGGACTGGATGGGCCAGCAGCTGCAGCAGCAGCTGGTTGGCCTCACTGCGTGCACCAGCAGGGCACAGGTAGGCACCTTCTACAAGCATCTCGCATGCAGGACTCACAACTGACTCGGCGCTTGAATGGCATGCACGTGGTCTGCAGCAGGAATAAGCTATGAGTCGCAAGTTATGACACAGTCATGTGGAAGCTGCATGGCTAAAGGGCGACTTTTCTTCGTGCTGCCTCTGCCTGAACCGCATCAGGTGCTGGCCACTGGCGTCAGCTCTGCTGCTGTGATCAAGGGCCGCAAGCGGTGAGAGGAACAGGCCTGCCACCATGCTCATAAACCTGCTCTGGGGGCTTGGCTTAGACTATCAACGTTGGGCTCAGCTGCAAACAATCAGTTTAAGGTCTAGTTATTTGCACAGGAGGGTAGGCCCAGCCATCACCACTCCACCAGCTGCAAGCAGGGTCACCTTGCGTGCACAGCAGGTATTGCTGACCCCTGGACCCCTGGACTGCAATGTGTGCAACGCTGCAGGGCCCACGAGATTGAGTTTGTGATGAACGTCCAGGGCACACACCTGAAGAGCAAGGATGCGCCTGCCGTCACCGGCACCCTCAGGTGAGTCTCCTTGTGACAAGCAAGAAACATACATCTGCACATGCGTAGGGTCAAAGGCACACAACATCCTAAGGTGGAAGCTCTGTTACTGCAAAGGCTGCAGCACATTCAATTCTCAAGCAACAAACAGTACGCTGTTGTCGTTGCGCCTCAAATCAATTCAATCCCTTGAGGGTCAGATTTCAAGCAGCGGTGCTCGGCTCTGTAAAGCCTCCTCTTACCACAGCTGCTCGCCCCCTCACTGCACTGTTGCATTGCAGGGTGGCGCTGAAGACCGTAGACAAGCGTGACAAGTTCTTCCTGTCGCCCGTGGAGTGGACCGCCAGCGCTGCAACGCCCGAGGTGAGAGAAGTGTGCGGAGGGAACCTCTTGGCATCCTGAGGAACATTCTCCAGTGTATGGTGGCAGCGGTGATGGCAGCGATGATGGCTTGTGTTTTGGAGAGCTGCAAACGATGGTTGCACCTAGTATGTGACAGCCGTCTGCATCGCAGACCCCCATTTGAGAGATCCTCAGCTCTACCTTTTGCTGACTGTGCCTCTTTGACCCCCGACGACACCACTATGCCTGTGACCCCGTCCCTCTGCCAGGTGCTGTCTGACATCAGCGCTGCCGCCCAGTTCCCCATGGAGTCGGCGCTGGCCATCCGCCTGAACGACCTGCTGTGGGACGTCGAGAGGCGCAGCATGGACGAGATGGATGGTCCGCTGTGAGGGGCGCCAAAGTGTGAACCTTCCACACCAGAGGTGTGAACAGGACGCGGTTCTGAGATGGAAGTTTGGTGCATGAAGACGCCACGGCGGTAGGTGGCATGCGCCGGCAGGAGATTCTGTTGTTTGTCAAAGATCCCACTGAGAGCTGTGGAGATGCTGTTTGCCAGGGTGGTGCAGCGCTGAGGGGAACAGCCAGACCCCGAGCGCCTCTGCGAAGGCCTGTACATTACCTTTGTTGAAGTGTCCAGAAAAAAAAAGTCTAGGCGTGAGCATGTGCAAGGCCCTGCCAGGGGCTTTGATGCTCGGTTTAGGAGCCATTTTGATTCAGAGTGTGAGCGCCAGGGCTTTTGCTGCAGTCTTTTGAGCCTTGGCTGTGCTGTGCGTGCAAGGGCTTTGGGGGTGAGACGCGCGTCCAGGCAGGCGGCGCTGCAACCCTGAGGCACCGTGCACACCGGCACTGCCCCAGCCTGCAAACCACTGGGTTTTCGCCGCACTTGCGCCACACCACTTTTTTGCCCAGTATTTGCCTTCTCTGTGCGATGATGTGTCACCAAGTGTGCTTATCTGTGTGTTGCGCACCACACTCGATGGTCAGTGTTCAAAGCTGATTGATAAGGGGCCAGTGAGCTGGTTTTCTGTGTGCATGTACATGCATCAAACAGGGCTTTTGCTTCATCATTTGAGAGTCTCAAAGAGACGCCCAGGTAGTGGGAGTAAGTGAGCTTTGACACAGCTGCTCTGTAAAACGCTGAGAGACGCCAAGGTAGTGGGAGCAAGTGAGCTTTGACACAGCTGCTCTGTAAAACGCTGTATGTGCGGCCGCTTCTTTTGCTCAGATCCTGCTCTCTGGCGGGCCGTCCACGCTCACCGCAGTCCTGCACCTTCAACCAGTGCAAATGGGGATGCAGCTTTCTGCCAACGTTGTAAGGTCAGGCAAGGCACATGTGCAATGCCTGGCTTGCAGGCCATGATCACGTGACCATACCATGGGTGCACACGTGGTGGTGTTACATGGTGGGTGCGTTATCCCAGGGCCAACACCTATCTCCTGGAGCCCATACCTTGCCCTGTGGACCCATACTTCCGCATGTGTGAGGTGATTATTGAGCTGCGGCCACAAGGCAGGTAGGCAGTTACAAAGCGCGCTGAGTATCAATTTAGAATAGAAGCAGACAACAGGTGCTCTGCAGCAAACTCATGAACAAGATGAAGCGACACATGCTAGTAGAAGTGCACGCCAGTGGCAAGCTGGAACCGCAGGCAAGCAAAGAAGCCACGACGCACCACTGCAGCAGGGTGCATGTCTGGAGCGATGGAAGGAAGCACCACACCCGCACACCTGCCATGCAGGCCCATGCCACTTGAGGTTGGGCTACACAGGGAAGCACGCACAAAGGAAAAACTAACCCAACTTCCCGCCTGGGTTGCTGGACAGGGCTGGAAAGGTCAGAGAGTGAATCAAGCCCCGAAATGCTGATTGCTGCTTCACATCGCAGCCTTGTTGTGCCACTGCACACTTCGCTCCTCAGCACCCTCCTAGCAGGGCCAAGGGAGGGTAGCTCCCTCAAGGACCCCTGGTGTTGACTCAATCAGCGCATAACTCATGTTCTATCATCGATCAATTAAACCGTAGTGCCCGTACTTATGATATGCAGTGTTATGGGCCTATCCGCTGCCAACATCCGTCACATGAGATGCCAAAAGCCAGGTCAGCGCAAGGATTCACGCAATCATGTTGTACAACTTGCAAAGTACAGGGCCTTTCAAAGCGGCCTTCGCTCGCAGCACGCAGCTGACACTCAGCAAAAGAGCATGGCTGCGTTCATATCGCGGCGCGCTCACATAAAGCAACAGACCTTCAGGACGGAAGCCACGAAGCGCGTGTGAAGGGATCTCATAGCTTTGCTTGACCCAAACCTCAGAGCGGATCGCCTGTAACTTGACTCTCAAGCACAGCTAGCATGAGTGGATCGCCGACGGGGCGCGCCTTTTTCATGGTGATCATCAATTTAGGGATACTGTACAAATGCACAGCGCTGGCATCCTGCCAAAGTTTGCCTGCGCCCTGACGTTGACCTCAGCCTCACACAGGCCAAGACGCGTCGGCGGGGATCAACCGCCTGCACCACTTGCATTTCCTATGCCGCCTCCACCGTGGCCAAGTCCAAAAGCGCCACCGCGCGCCCTTCCCGTGCCGCCACCTCCCCTTCCGCCGCCGCCGCCACCCCATCTGATGCCGCTGCTGGCGTTGCCACACCCTCTGCCCCCCCCGTCGTCGCTGCAGCCGATGTTTCCGCTGCCTCCCCCGCTGCCGCCGCCGCCCCTGCCGCCGCTGCCCCTTGCGCCTGCGCTGTCACCAGGCGCATCAGCTGGTTCTGCTGCCGCAGCGCCCTGTAGCCCCTGGCCCTCGCCAGGCAGTGCAGGGGGTCGATCCTGGGCGTCTGAAAGTGCTTCAGCACGTCGTCGCCCTCAGCACACTGCTCCATGACGGCATGCCGCTCGGCGACCACCGCTGCCGCCACGACATACAGGAACAAGTCCTCCGGGGGCAGGTCCAACGCGCCACTGCTGCCGACTGCAAGGAGCAGCTGGTCGTCGCTCGTTGCCTGGCCGTCGGTACCAGGCGTAGATGTCAGTAGCCGCATGCCCCTGGCCTGATCATCCATCCGTCCGGTCCCCTGTACCGCCTGTACCCGCACTGCGGTTTCAGAGCCCAGGCCCCCTGCCTGTGCCTCGGAGGAGGGGGCCAAGGCCTGGCTGAATCCGGGCGAAGGCACGGCGCCAGAAGCACTGGCTGGCTGGGGCACAGCGTTGGTAGCAGAGGGCAGTGGAGCAGTTGCTGCAGAGCCAGCAGCGCCCACGGCTGCCGCAGAGGGCGAGGTGCGACCCTCGGCTCCCACCGCTGCCCTACAGGGCAAGGTGCGACCCTCGGCTCCCACGGCTGCCTCAGAGGGCGAGGTGCGACCCTCGGCTCCCACGGCTGCCTCAGAGGGCGAGGTGCGACCCTCGGCTCCCACGGCTGCCCCAGAGGGCGAGGTCCGGCCGTCGGCTCCCACGGCTGCCCCAGAGAGCAAGGTGCGACCCTCGTCTCCCACGGCTGCCCCAGAGGGCGATGTGCGACCCTCGGCTCCCACGGCTGCCTCAGAGGGCGAGGTGCGACCCTCGTCTCCCACGGCTGCCCCAGAGGGCGAGGTCCGGCCGTCGGCGTCCACGGCTGCCCCAGAGGTCGATGTGCGATCCTCGTCTCCCACCGCTGCCCCAGAGGGCGATGTGCGACCCTCGGGCGATGTGCGACCCTCGGCTCCCACGGCTGCCCCAGAGGGCGATGTGCGACCCTCGGCTCCCACGGCTGCCCCAGAGGTCGATGTGCGACCCTCGGCTCCCACGGCTGCCGCAGAGGGCGAGGTCCCGCCCTCGTCTCCCACGGCTGCCGCAGAGGGCGAGATGCGACCCTCGGCTCCCAATGCTGCCGCAGAGGACAAGACACGACCCTGGCCTCCTTCCTGGGAAGGCACGTTGTACGTTGCACTTTGCACGCTATCCTGGCCCTCGCACTTGTGCTCCCCCTCTCCCTCCGCCTGCACCACCTCCCACACCTCCTCAATCTCCCCGACCAGGTGCACCTGCCGCACCACCCTAACCGCTCTTGGCGGCCTCGGCTCGGCCCCTGGCTGCGTCACCGCAGGCGCTGACTGCTTCGTGCCATGGTGCAAGCACAATGCACCCACCTCTGGCGCCTCAGCGCCACACTCTGGCTGTGAGGCAGTCGGGGTACTACAGGGCGAGTGCGAGTCAGCCGCGCCCAGCCGCACGCCTGTCCCTGCCCGCTCCTTTGCCGCTGTCCCTACCGCTTCCACCCCTGCCTCTCGCCCTGCCTCCATCGCCGGCCCCGCAAGTGCCCTTGACGCCCCTGGACTGGCCAGCAGAGGGCTGTTACAGGGCGTGGGCGAGTCGGGCAGCCCCCGCATGCCTGTGCCGCCCCCTGTACCGCTCAACGGTGGCGTAGTAAGCCAGCAATCTGAGGGTACAGCCCCAGGTGACCCCGGGGCGTGGGGCGTACATGGGCAGGACAGGCTGGTCTCGCAATAAGCACCCGCACCAGCATCGGCATCGGACTTGGCGTCCGGAACCTTTGCAGCGGATAACTCGTAGCCTGCCTGGGCGGTGACAGTCGCTGCTGGTGGTGGTGATGACAGAACCACTGACTGAGCTTGGGGGGAAGCAGGGGCAGCAGCATGCGCATCCAGGGGCCCTGCTGGAGCTGACGCTGCGGTGGCCCTATCAGGCTCACCCTTCTCGGGCGCCAACAATAAAGCCTCGGGCAGCAGTGCTGTGGCTGCCGGCCCTGCAGCGTCCCTGTCAACAGCAACCTCTGCCGGAGCTGTGGTAGCCGGTGCCGATGCAGCTGCTGAGGACGCTACGGCGCCTCTGTCAGCAGCACCCTCCAGCGTCGTTGTGGAAGCCGGTACTACTGCTGCACCGTCAGGCGTGGATGGGCCGGAAACATCGCTTGCACCCAGCCCTGGCACTTGCAGTTTGTCTGGGACGAACAATTCGTCTTGCAGATTCTCTGGCCCTGCCTGCATCGCATGCCTTGCCTCCAGCACACCTTCCGACCTCGCCTGCGTCTCCCTCCCATCCTGTACACCTGCCTCCTGTACCTTCACCTGTAGCCGGCGTCCCAGCGCGACAATCGCCGCTGCATCCGCCTGCCCCCCTTGCTCACCACCCAGCACTGCCTTGACTGCCTCCTCTGTACCCACCGCCTCTGCATGTAGGCCACCACCCGAACATTCTCCACCCTGCAGACACAGCTGCACGCTCAGCCTCCCATCCTCGCCGCTGCCCTGCACCACGCTGATCAGCAGCTTGACGCTGCACGTCCCGCTACCGCCGTCGTCCCGCTCGCCGCTCGGCAACGCCGCTTCCTTGCCGACCTCGCCGCAGGTTGTCTCCCCCTCTCCAGCGTACCCTGCTGCACTTGCGGGGTTATCTACACCTGCACTGCCCGGGGGGCTAGGTGTGTGCCCCAACTCCGTCGCTGGGGGCGGTACATCGGGCGCCGCCAGCTCCGACACGATTGCCTGTTTAGTCGCACGAAGCGTTGCCATGAGCCGGCTCGTCCAGCTAGATCCAGCAGCAGTGCTTGCCCCAGGCCCTGACCCTGTTGCTGCCCCTGCCGCTGCCTCTGTTGCTGCCGCTGCCGCTGCTCCTGCCGCTGCCGCTGCTCCTGCTGCTGCCCCTGATTGCGCCGCTGCCGCTGTGATTGTACCCGCCACAGGTGTCTGGGGCGGCAGCGGCAGGCTGGAGCGCGCTCCTAGCTGCGACCCCTCCACAGCGCAGTGCTCCTCCGCCTGAACCCTCACAGGCAGCGGCAAGCTTGAGCGCTGCAGATGCGGCAGACCAGAGCTTCTGCTTCTGCTGCCACCACTGGCGGTGGGCGGGCCGGGGATGGCGGCGGCAGCGGGTGGCTTGCTATGGTCGTCCAGTGACACGCGACTGCGGAACAGTTTCTGGCCCCACAGGGAGATGAGCGAGGGTGCTGCAGGCGTGGGTGCAGGGGCGGCGCTTGGAAGGAGGGAGGCAGAGGGGGGTTTGGCCCCTGGGACGGTACCTGGCCCTGAGGCAGCACTTGTGCCTGGGGCGGCATCTGAGGCGGCGGCACTCGCTTGTTGCGCAGGGCTGAACTTTGGGAAAGCTTCCGCATCACAACCTGCCACCTCACAAAGCAGCGCGGCAGTGCTGATGCAAGACACCTCAGCAGCAGGCACTGACGAGGCATCTGGTGCAGCGGCGAAAGCCACAGGGTCAGCAGCAACTGCAGCTGCATTGGCTGACCCTGCTGCTGTCGTTGTAAGGGCAGCTTGCAAAACCGAAGCAGCTGAATCGCTTGCTGCCCCTATGTCACCTGCAGCTGTGGGTGTGAGCTGACGCGAATTGCTGTCAACCCCACCAGCTGCGTCTCGCCCAATCAGGGCATCTGCCTCGTGCCTGATGGCAGCATCTGCTTCGTGCCCGGCAGGGGCAGGTGCCTCAGCCGGGGAGCCGCCAGGCTGGAGTGCACTGTCAGTCGATGCAGGCGCGCCAGGGTCAACGACCGAGGCCGCATCGGCAGGTTCAGGCGCTGTTTCAGCCGCAGCCTCAGCCCCAGCGCCACCGGCACGTGCGCCCTGACCACTGGTGGAAGGCGCAGAGGTGGCGGCACCGCCCTCGCTTGCACTAGGCATCGCAGCGGCGGCAGCAGCGGTGCCGTGACCACTGGCGGCAGGCACAGAGGCGGCTGCACCGCCCTCGCTCGCACTTGGTGCCGCGCCAGCGGCGTTCCCAGACCTGCTCGTTCCGGCCAGGTCAGGGTTGGAAGGGCTGGTGGACTTGCGCCAGGCGAGCAGGGTCAGGGGGCCAGACCTTGACTGCCCCAAGCGCAGCCTGCCCAGCGCAGCCCGCGGCCCTGGCTCTGGCGCATCCCCTGCTGCAGCCGCTGCCCCTTTAACCTCCGCCGCGAGCCCTATTTCAAACCCTTGCTCTGTGCCCGTCTGGGCGGCCGCTGCAAACGCACTGGTACCAGGCGATTTTTTAGCCGAGCGGAGAAGCATCGATTCCCACAGGCTCCGTGCACCCCAACCAGCGCTCTGCGCCCCCGCCCCTGCTCCTGCTGCCCCTACCTCTGTGCCTGCCCCTGCTGCAGTTGCGCTGACGCCTGTCCCGGCCTCTGCGCCTGTCCCTGTCTCTGCAGTTGCTGCCGCCGCAGGAGCGCTGGCAGAGGAGGTAGCAGCCTCTTCTGCACCAGGAGTCAAGGCCTGCACCATGCCACCTTCAACATCAGCAGGTGGGCCAGCATTGGGCTCTACGCGCTCATCCTCTACTCCGTCTGTTGCAGTTATTGCAGCTGTAGCAGCTGCTGCAGGTGTTGCAGGGGCGCGGGCGGCGATTGCCGCCGACGTCGGCGTCGCCGTCCCAGCAAGCACGCCAAAAATGCTGGTGAGGCTTCCCCTGCCGAACTGCCCTGCAGCCCTGCTGCTGCCGCCGTGTTGAGAGCTTCCTGTGGAGCCGCTGCTGTCAGGCAGTGCTGGGCATGGGGTGTTGGCTGTAGGGGAGGCGTCGGGCTGTTGCAGCTGTTGCAACTGTTGCTGTGACTGTTGCAAGACCAGCAGCTGCAGCAGGAGCTGCTGACGCCGTCGCTCGGCTACAGCAGGCATCGCCTCAAGAAGGTCGTCTGCCCAGAGCGCCTCCCAAAGTCGCAGCACCTGCAGCCATGGCAGGAGCAGGCGAATTGTGACGGTGAACTATGCACAGGGAACACTATTGGATGCATGGCTTCTCCGCTCAGATTGCCTCCCATAGGCGCAGCGCCTGCAGACACGGCAGCAGCAGGCCACTCATGACAGCCACGCACAGAGATGAGTTCTTGAGCACGAAACATGGTCGACTCAGGCCGCGTAAGATGCAGCAGGCAGTCGTCAGCCCCTGCACCTTGCAGCTCAACCAAGCCGTGCACCTACCTGCTCCAGTGGCAGCTCACGCCTCATCAGCACCACTACCATGCGGTAGGCGAAGCGGCAGTCGTCTGCTCCCAGTTCCTGCAGCTTTGTGTGGAGGTGTGGATCCACCTCTGACAAGAGACCCTGGAGCCTCGACAGCTGCCGCAGGATGCCCTGGCCATCTGTCGAGAAGCTGCCTCGAACCTGCGCCAAGCATGGGGCAGTGGTGGAAAAAGCGACCGAGACCTTAAAACCCTTTCCTAAACGCTGCTGTCTAGCATGGTGTGCTGTCCGCAGGCCATTTGCGAGGAGCCCTCTCAACATCAACGCCTTGATCGCATGCCAGACAAATTGATTGTCCACTCCATGGCGCCCTGCAGGCCATGTACAGCCTCAGGAAACAACTGAAAGTTGAGTCCTCACCTCTTCACAGTCTGTTTGCTTTTGCCAGCTGCCCAACAAATATGCATTCAGCTCCTTCCTCCCAACCCATCCCTGCCATGTCAGTGCAGCGCAACAGCTGCCTTGACGTCGTAGCCCACCTTGCGCATCAGGCGCTCGAAGCACCAGAAGGCGAGCGCCTCATCTTCCAACACCAGCAGGAAAGGGAGTGCTAGGTCAGACATACCCTACACACCAGCAGGAGGGGGGTGCTGCTAGGTCAGACATACCCTACACACCAGCAGGAGGGGGTGCTGCTAGGTCAGACATACCCTACACAGCAGGTTAGCATGGGCGGCGCTGAGAGTCCAGGGCAGGAGTGAGGGTCTGCTTGGCAGCCTAGGCCCACAACCATGTCTTTTGAGCCCACAGGCACTGGCCCCTGCTTGCCTCCCGGCCTCTGACCCCTTCACATGCCTGCCACATCAGCCTGGCCCCTCATCTGGCTGTATCCCGTGTGCAGCATGTGCCCATTTCCGTGTCTCCTCAGCCCGCATGCACAGGCCCCACCCGCTTCCTGGCCACAGACCCCCTTGCAAGTCTGGGACATTAGCCTAGGCTGTTACCTGACTGTATCCTGTCTCTGGGTCATGCGCCGCATACGCTGACAGTAGGCGCACCAAGCGCAGCACCTGCCGCTTCTGGTCACTCGCCAGGTGTGTGATGTGATGCAGGTGATGCCTGTTGCGGAAGGCAAAAGGAGGGGGGACACGGTTCGCATGCGGGAGTGAGTGTGCTGCACGGCACAAAAACAGCCCGTGGTGTCTGGCTCAGCTCCTTGAGTGTGAGCAGGAAAACAACACCTGCACGTGGCGCTTATCCTTCCAGTTCTTACTGGAGGGCAGTAGGTGATACACGCTGCTGTGTGCGCGCCGCTGCCATGCCCTTGCCTACGACACACCCACAACCCCTACCAATGCAAGCTCACCTCGCAAGGCTACTGACCCACTCCTGCTCGTGGCGGCCGTTCTCCCAGTTCTTGCTGGAGGACAGTAGGTGATACACGCTGCTGTCTGCCAGCGCGCTGCTGACCCAGCTGCTGATGGCGTCCGCAGCTGTCAGGCTGTTCTTCTTGAAGTCCGTCCTGCAGGCGATGCCAGGGAGACAGCGGGTCATCCGTTACTGCGCCCACACTGACCACATCCTGATGTCAGCCGGTACCGTGTGGGCATGCAGATTCGTTCCCGCTTGCCTGTTGAAATGTTCTGTTGTCACATACGAAGCCTGTCCCTCACTTGCCCTTCCCTTTTTTGCAAATTCACATATTCCCATACTTTCTTCACACCTGACAGCATCGACCACGATAATGCGTTGCACCTCGTAAAACTGCCGCAAGTCCTGAGGTAGGTCCAGAGCAGAGATTGATAACCCCCACAGCGGCTGCTGCAGAGCATGGCGGGAAGGGGAAGGAGCCAAGGAGTCAGGAACGGCGAATGCAATGTGGCTTGTGTGACGCATGATGTGGCTCAGCTTGCAATGCACTGAGATTGATGCAATTTCCGCCAGGGCCCTACACTGCCAGCGGGCTGGCAAAGCCTGTCAATGGTCCCAATTGCCGAAACCGGTGCGAACGAGTGTAGGTGCGGCAGCAAAGCATGACAAGGTCCCCACTCGTGTTCATTTGCTGTGGTTACAGTGGTATGCCATTCCCCCTGAAATAAGCACGCATAACCCTTGGCCACAGCGGCTGCCATGTCCCCACCTGTGCAGGCACCTGACTGATCTTGAGCAACTTCCCGCTGCCTCCGCGAGCCTGCTCTGCAGGCGCAGCAGCAGCAGCAGGCGCTGCACCTGACGCCTGCTGTGCCTCGCCAGCGCCATGCTCGCTGCTGCCAGCTGCTGCTGCTGTCTGCTGCTTCCTGTGATCTGCCTCGTCTTGCGCAAGCTGCCGCCCATGGCCCTGGCTCTCCCTGTCCTGCCCTTGCCCCTGCTCCTGCGTTTGTTCTTGCTGCTGCTTGTCCAGCTGCTGCATCTCTTCCTGTTGTTGCTGGAGCAGAGCCGCTTCCGTGCTGCGGCGCTGAGCCTCCCATGCCTGCGCCTGTGCCTGTGCCTTGACCGCCCTGTCCATGCGCTGAGTCAGCTCCTCGTCCGTCTCCTGTCACATATGACGAAAGCGAGCACGGTGTTTTGGAAAGCGTTAGCCTTGGTCCAGGCAAGCCAAGCAAAGCATTGCTGCTGTCTAGAAAGTTGTTAACAGTGCAGGCGCATATTGTCGGCGACGCCTGGTCTGTTACCTTGCACGATGCAATGAGCTGCTGATATGCACCGCGGTATGCCTCCAGCGCCGCCTGTGACGCCTGCTTGGTCGCGCTGGGCTGCAGCACTCCCATCAGCAGCGGCCACAGCTCCCTCTTGGTCTCAGGCTCTTTGATTCCCTGTGTCAAGCATGTGACAATTCTGTTGGATCAAGGGTTGCCTGCAGGGTTGTGCTGCTGTCAGCAACAGAGTGCAATGGTTCTCATGAAAAGGGCATATTCTGCATGCAGCGCTACAGGACCTTGATGTATTAGCAGGGGCTACGGGCCGCCGCCTACAGGAAGCTCACCTTCTCGCCGATGTGCTCCAGTGCAGCCACCCAGTGCGCGCTGGACACAATGCCATCCTCGCTGCAGGCAGCACGCCAGTCGCTTGTGCAGAAGACACCCCTACATGCATGGACGGCGCCAGGGCAAGATGTGTCTTTCAGCTGTCAGTTTCAGCGTGCCTACCCAGAGGTTTGAGCTGGCCCTTGTCCCAGCTGCGTGGCGTGCGCTGGAGCGCTGTATCAACGCCGCGTCATGCCGTCGCCCTGGGCAGCACGCACCTGTCACGGGCGCGCGCCATGAAGTTCAGCGAGGCACTTGTTGCATCAACGTGGACACGCACGGCCTCTTTGCCGCGCCTCGCAGATAGCGGGCCCATGCTGGAGCAGCGTGCGGCTCTGCAGGCACACAGCTAACTCTGACTACACGGCGGTCGCCTGTTGCTGAAACAATGCGCGCAACCGCTCAACGCGCAGGGCACAACAGCAGACAGGCGCGCAGAGTTCATGCGCACGCGCGTGTGACGTGCCTGTCAGCTGAATTACAGCTAAACGAGGCAGGGCTAACCTCGAGAAAATCGAACAGGTGTCCACACTATCCAGGGAGCGTAGTGTTGTGCAAATATTGCAATCATAAAAACTAGCACACACTCCATAAACACCGTGTTGTTTGTGCCTTGGATCCAGATTGACAAGTTGGCCTTGCTTGTTCAACGCGAGCGAAGTGGTGTGGGGTTTTGGCGCGGTACCTTTTGCACAGGCCTGCAAACGCCAGATCCCTGCCGTGCCCGCGCTCCAATGACCCGCCGCATTGAGTGGAACGGTGGCTACGGTGCACCAGAGGAGAGCATGAAGCGGCGACGCGTGGCTTCAGAAGTGGTTGCGCGGGGCGGTTCTTACGTTCAGTCTGGCGGCCCTGTCTACACGCGCCGCTGCTACGTCGGCAACCTGGCATGGCACATATCGTGGCAGGAGCTGAAGGACGCGTTTCGCCCATGCGGCAACATTGTCTACGCCAATGTCACGCGCGAGGACGACGGGCGATCGGCAGGCTGGGGCATCGTGGAGTTCGAGACGCCTGCGGAAGCTGCAAACGCCATCCAGATGATGAATAACGTTGATTTGGGTGAGGCAGCCCTGCCATGTGCGCCTGCATGGCAGCCTGGCAGCCTGGGCCAATCGACAGTGCACCCCTGCAACCCATGTGCCATACACATCCCAGATCTGCATGTGGGTGTGCAAGAACTGTTCCCGCGATGTGAAACTAGTCCCACGATGTGAGTGAAAGCGTGACAAGTCATGAAATTCTGTGGCCTTCACAATGCGCAACGCTGCTAATCACTTGCATGGTGTTCGTCACACCAATCATCCCAGCTCCCGCAGTTCTACGCATCTCGGCACAGCATGCATGGAGATGTCCATCATCCTGCCATGGCTGGCATCTTTGCTCCCTGCCATGGCACTGCGACCTGCACCTCCAGCCACCGCTACACCGCTGCACACTGATCACTGTCTCTCCTTGCCCATGCAGGCGGGCGGCCGCTGCTGGTGCGCGAGGACCGCGAGGATCGTGAGACCAAAGTCATGGGTGGCCCACCGCCAGTCGCCGCCTCGCCCCGCTACGAGCGCGTGCGCGTTGGCCGCGACGCCCCGCCGCCCTCGTACCGCTCCGCCGCGCCAGTTGTGCAGTACAGCGGGGGCGGCGGCGGCGGTGGCTCCCGTCGCTGCTACGTCGGCAACCTTGCGTGGCAAACGGCATGGCAGGACCTGAAGGATGCCTTCCGCTGCTGCGGCAACATCGTGTACGCCAATGTGACGAAGGAGAGCGACGGCCGCTCGGCGGGCTGGGGCATTGTCGAGTTTGAGACGGCGGCGGAGGCGGCGCAGGCGATCGCGACGATGAACAACGTGGACCTGGGTGGGTGGACGGAGGTCGCGGCGGGCGGTGTGGTGCGGGCGGTGTGGTGCGGGCGGTGTGGTGGGGCCCAAGCCGAGCGCGGGCGAGGTGTGGGATGTGTGGGCGATGGGCGGAGGCTCAGTGCGAGGGGCGGGCGGTGAGCGGTGGTGCGGCGGTCGGAGAAGGTTGAGCACTGCGGCGTGGGTGCTGGGTTCGGCTTGAGGGCGCAGGGTGCAGGGGTGGTGGGCTCAACCCTTCTGCACATGGACAGGCGTGAGCATGGTTTGAGGTGCGCGGTGATGGTGGCTGCGGGGCAGGCTGGAACGGGTGGCGGGGTGCAAGGTGCGGCCCGGCGGGGCAGCTTGCAGATGCGGAAGGTGAGGGAGGCAGGCTGGGCAGCATGTGTGCATGTGATGCGACGGCTGGGCCGGGACAGAGGTGCGTGGCTCAGCGGTCAGGGTGTGCGAGTCAACAGATCTTATTTTTAAGCGGACATGGATGGTTTGCTGCGGATGGGTGATGGTGGTGGTGCGGGTTGCGGTATGGGGAAGCAGCTGGCCGGAGGTGGTGCAGGGGACGCGCATGGGCGCGGAGTGCAAGGACTGTTAAGGATGGGGTACCAGGGGCGCATAGGAGCGGCGATGGTGGCGTGGTGTCCGAGGTTGCTGCCGGGCGGCAGCAGAGCAGCCTGAAGCAAGGCTGCTGCGGCAATGGCTGCCGGCTGTTGGCGGCCCGCTTAGAGGAAAGGTCCAGCGGGGCAGGCCGGGCGGTGGTGGAGGCGCCAGTGGGGGGCGTGCGTGGTGCAGCTATGGGGGAGTGCAGCGCACGCGAGGATGAGGGGCTTGGAGGGCAGGGGAGGGAGGAGCCGCGCTGGCGCCCGCTTTCATGGGCGCCTGCACTGCTGGACACCAACAGCTCCTGGAGGTCACTCACGGAGCTGCTGCACTCTCGGAGCTGCTGCCCTGGCTGTCTGGAGTCCACCGGCATGACACCATGGGGCTCTTCCAGGGCTCTTGCCTCATCCGCGTGCTCAACTTGCTCACCATGCCTGTCAATCAGACTTTGGAGCATGCCGGCATTCGCTGCTTACCATATGCCATGTACCACTACTTTACTTGTGGCAGCACGCCTGGGTGCAGCATGTCGGCCTCGCCCCACTCATGCCCCACACTTGCCCACACGCGCAGGCGGGCGCATGATCCATGTGCGCGAGGACCGCGAGGACAGGGAGGTGAAGGGCGGCAGTTACAGCGGCGGCGGTTACGGCGGCGGAGCACCCGCGGCGCCTGCGTTCAGCATGGGCGCGCACCCGGCGGCGTACCATGGCGGCTCTGGCTACGGCAGGGGCGCCAGCGCCCCCGCTCCCGCCGCCGGCGGCTGCAGCAGGTATGTCACATACTGTATGTGAGTGAACAAGTTGGGTGGGGCAAAGGTGGCCAGGTGGGGGACACGAGGTGCAGTTGCGGCCAAGTGCTTCAGCCAGCGGGAGGGGCGCCAATTTCCTTGCAGGTTGTTGCCCAGGACCTGCCGGGCGCAAGGCAGCTGCTCATGTTGCGAATCGAACGAACTGCCCACCATCCTCCTGCAGGGCCCCCCGTCTGCTCTTGCAGGCCATGGTTGTTGGCCAGGACCCGCTCTTCACCATTTGCCAAGGCAACCACTTGTCTCCTACATTGTATTCACTGCTGTCTTCATTATCCTCGCGCCCTGCCTCCTCAGGCTCCAGCTTGTGGTCCAGGGCCTGCCCTTCGCCTACACGTGGAAGGAGCTGAAGGACCTGTTTGCGGGCGTCGGCGACGTCGACCGCGCGGACGTCATGATCGGAAGCGACGGCCGCTCCAAGGGCTGGGGCGTCGTGCGCTTCACCAACGCTGCGGCGGCGCAGCGGGGCATTGGCCGCTGGGACAAGCGCGAGCTCGAGGGCCGCACACTTGCTGTGTTTCTGGACAAGTTCGCGTAAGCAGTTTGCAGCTTGAGCAGCAGCGCACTTGGCTGCTAGGGCAAGCGCAGCATGCATGCCGTGCTGCTGCACAGGCTTGAGCGTACTTGCGCTGCTGGGCTGAACAAAACAAATCGCCCAGCTTGACAGTATGCAGCGGGGCACCCACCACCTGAAGCGGTGTTGGTCACAGCCCGTTGTGGTACGCAGGCAATGGGCATAGCTGCGCTCCAGGCAGCTTGTGCTGTGACCCAATCCCGGGCGACGGGGCATGGGTTTCGGACGGGCGCTGTTTCTAGCCAAACCTACCTGACGCAGCTGTTTTCGTTCAGTTCCGAGTGCATGCCCCACTTTCGCCATCAAGTGCATTTGCGGGTAAATGGGCGGTTTACCTGCAGCCTGCTAGTGTGGATGGCAGAGATGGCCTGTGAGACGATGCACCATCACCTTGTGCGTGTCCCATGCAAACTGATGGACACGTGTCGCCCATTACCGGAGTTAATGCTGTGACAGAGCATGTGGCTGTGTTGCAGCAGCATGCATTTGTGTCCGCTCCTTTATGGGGGGCCTGGGGGGGCTTGGGCAGCAATGCCCTCCCCGTGCTTTGGGGCTCCTGGTGCAAACACATCGAGTTGAGTTATTGCCATGTAACACCTGAAAACTCTTCCAAGTGTTGGCCAAGTGCTGCAGCTGGCCAAGTGTTGCAGCTGAGATATCAGAGTCATGTGGCTGCAGGCATTTGGTTGCCAGGAACCATTCGTGTCAGGCGCAACAGTTCGGTTGTTGCTCGGAAGGTGCAGACCGCAAAAAAGTGAGACAGATCAAATTACAAACTCGAGATATTCAACATTGTGATGTTGTCCAGGCACAGAAGCATGCCTGGATACAGCAGGATCTTACAGAGCAGGAAGAAGTGTCATTAGTGTCAACTTGGTGTGGGAGGAGGCGCGGCGCATTTGTCACCACTGTTCACCACCCAACGTTCTATAGGCCCCTGTGCACACATACTCAGGCTTGTTTCAACGTCGACAAGCGCTTTCAACTCAGCGAGGCTGCTGGACGACACCGCGCACTGACGCCCTACCAGTGGGCAAGCAGCATGGGGTCCTCCCAGGCTGCGGCGCAAGCACCAGAAAGCGGCGACCACGTCAGCGGCGCAGCAGGCGCAGCGGCAGCAAACGCAGGTGGCGTTGGCGGGCCAGGCCCCTCACCTCAGGCAGCAGGCACCACCACCACCAGTGGGGCTGTGCCTGTGGCCAGGGACAAGCTCATCAAAGGAGCTGTTGCTGCAGGCAGGGGCAGTGGGGCAGGGCCAGCTGACATACCCATGGCGACTAAGGCAGGAGACAAAGGGCTGAAGGATGTGGAGAAGGGGGCGGACTCTCTGCCGGTCAAGGCATCCGAATTGCCCGTGTTTCCGCCCTTTCCCTGGCCTGCAAACGTCAACTGGCTGATGCGGCTGCTGTACTTCGACGTGGACCCATTCATCCACAGGGCGGCCAGAGCGCGGCTGGAGGTGAGGGCGGGGCCCAGGAGTATGTGCTAGCGGGAGGGAGTGATTGCTAGGTGAATCAGCAATTCTGTTATTTGGCGGCTCTTCAAACCTGGGGTGGAGGTGAGGGTGGGGCGCAGGGCTGTGTGTTGTGTGACATGCACACTGTGGCTGGAGGCATCACTCACCCTGCTTCCACCCCTCTCTTGCAACAAATGGAGGACGTGTACCCAGAACCAGAGGGTGACACTGACCGTACCCACACCTCCTCTCCTTTGCACCTCAATGCATCGAGCTGCTGCTGCTGTTTCAAGCACCTCCTTTCACCCTTCTCCTGCAACAGATCGATGACGTGTACCAAGAACCAGAGGTTGAAACTGACTCATCAACGCCTCTCCTCTCTTGCACCTGAGCACCTCAACCCTGCTGCTGTTGCTTTCAGCACCTCCCTCACCCTGCTTCCACCCCTTCTCTTGCGGCAGATTGAGGACAAGTACCAAGAACCTGAGGTCGGCACTGACCGCTTCATCACCTCCTCTCCCATGCACCTGTGCACCTCAACCCTGCTGCTGTTGCTTTCGGCACCTCCCTCACCCTGCTTCCACCCCTTCTCTTGCAGCAGGTTGGGCACGAAAGCCCAAAAGCAGACGTTGACGCTGACCGCATCAATACCTTCTCTCCCTTGCATCTTGCTGCAGATTGAGGATGTCTACCCAGAACCAGAGGTCGACACTGACCGCATCAACGCTGCCTTCCGGCCGGCTTGGGAGGCTGAGCTGAAGAGGGCCGCGTTGGCACAGGCGGCAGCGAAGGAGGCGGGGACATCTGCAGGGAAGGGCTCAGCGAAGGGTTTAGGGCTGGGGGCAGAGGCGGAGGTCGCGGCAAAGGAGGGTGCAACTGCGGCGGCCGCAGGCAAGGAAGATGGGGAGAAGCTGGGCGGTGAGAAGACGGCGGCTGCGGGGGGTCCGGCAGACGGCGGGAAGGGGCAGGGGGCCAAAGGGGGGCCGGCGGAGGGGCGAGGAGGTAAGGCGAAAGTCCACCGCGACCCTAATGAGGCGGACTTGAGGCGAACCATTGTCCGGGTGTACCTCCCAATGCTGGGCAGAACGGCTGTCCTGTATGCAATTTCTCAGGTGAGGTGGTAGCAGCCAAAGATGTTGTGCGGGTGGGCATGCGGGGCAGTAGGTAGGTAGGAAGGTAGGTAGGTAGTTGGGCAGTCTTGCAGTTCGTATACGGCATAGGGCGCCGCAAGAGCACAAAGGACCCCTGCTCAACAGTCAACTCAAGGTGAGGGCAGCAGGGCAGGGCGGCGCACTTCTTGTCTTGTTGAGTAATGCTCACCAGTGCATGTGTCTGTGTTCATACCTTGACAAGCTCCCCCCTCCTTTCCGCCTGTCCTCCTTGCACCATGGCCAGGCATGCTCGCTGGCAGGACCGCTTCTGCTGCAGCGCATTGTGGCGGGTATCTCCTGCCAAGGCTACCCAGGATGTCCCTCGCAGTCGTCCCTTTACTAGTGAGTGATCCGGCCGAGTGAAATGGGTTAGAGAGCGGTGCATCACTAACATGGTGAAGCCATGATAGCGCAAAAAACAACTTGCCTGCCAAGGCTGCCCTGGATGCCCTTCGCATGCACCCCTTGACTAGCGAACAATCCAGCTGGGTTGACCATGGGTTGACCATACAGGGGCTGGCCCAACTGACAGACCTGTGTACCTTCATCAAGTATCATGTTGACTGACTGACTGCATATAGGGAGTATCTGAGCTTCATCATGCCCCTGCGCACCATTTCATGAGTGCAGCTACTGCATTGGCCTCTTTTTGGCGCCGGCCATTCAGTCCATCTCGGAGAACCACTGCAACTACCTCCTGTGTGAGTATGGGAACAGTATGTATACAGGATTATTTTATACAGGAACACAGTGTCATCATGATAACATTCAACACACACGCACCTTTATTGAGTATGCGCTGGCAGCCAAGCGTGCTCCAACGCGATTCAATGTGCCTTGATCAAAGCATCTTTTCGAGACTGATGCCTTGGGTAGCCTGATGCCGCAGACCGCACGGAAACCTGCACTCGCAACGCCATGCTGCGCCCAGCCTCGCCTCTGACTTCTTGCAAAACTACTCAAAGTGCCCTGATAAAAATGCCTTGATATGAATGATTTTTAGCCGAGGAGATGACTGCCTTGTTTTGCCTGCTGCCACAGACCGCATGGGCACGTGCATGCGTAACGCCCTCATGTCTGCGATCTACCGCAAGTGCCTGTCACTCAGCAACACATCGATGCAGGCGGAGTCTGTGGGCAAGGTGCGAGAAGAAGGGGGAGGTTGCAGTATCTGATGACCAAGCGTAGCTGCATGTGGGGCAACAAGGAGCTGCTGTTTGAAGGGCTGCTTGCTGGGCAGCTAGGTTGGGTAGACATGTCTTGAGCGGTGCGCGGAAGCTGCAGGACACAGGAGAACACCTAAAATTGTCTTGAGTGATCCTCACATCCCCACACATCCCCACACTGCCCACACTCTTCCATACCCGCAGGTTGTGACGCTGATGTCCAACGATGCGCAGAAGCTGCAGGACGCAGCCTTCGCCATCCATACGCTGTGGGGCAGCCCGGTGCTCATCGTCGTCATCATTGGCCTGATGTGGTCACAGGTGCGATGCCATGCGCATCAGGTACTATATAGCATCAGGTACTATAAAGGTACTATATTACCTCACTTGGCAGACCTGCAGATTGGCCAGGGCACAATTATCTGCCTGGGCGTGGTTATCGTGCCCTTCCCCGACACTCGTACCTGCTAGCAAAACAGGCGTTGCCCTGGTTCCTTCTGGCCACACAGCCCTCTGCCCTGCCCTTCCTGTCCTCCCCCTTACCCCTGCCCCTACCCCTAACCCCCCTCATAGGTTGGCTGGGGTTCTATGGTGTGCCTGGGCGTCGTCATCCTTCTCATTCCCATGACCTCGTGGCTGTCAGCAAAGCAGGCGTCCTTCCGGCGCGAGCTGCTGCAGTGGACCGACAAGCGCGTTGGCCTGATGTCGGAGATCATCATGGGCATCCAGGTGTGGAAATGTGTGGGATTGAAGTGTCAAAAGTGTGGAACAATGTGGGAATTTGTATGGCGCACATCCGCTGAGCCTGCTTGGTTTGCTTGGGGGCTTGGGGGCGGATGTGCTGACGGGACTGATGGCGGAGGGCGTGGATGTGTGGACAAGGAGAGCGCGCCTGCTGCCCTTTGCACAGCCACAGCATTGCGTGCTGAGTGGACTGATGCACCTTCACATGCATGCACGATGACACCCTCTTGCATCCGCGCCATGCATCTTTCCTCACCTGCCTGCTGTACCTCTCACCCTGCTGAACCGCTCACCCTGCGACCTGTACCCAGATGATCAAGATGTACGCGTGGGAGGCGCCCTTCCAGGTGCGCAAGTGTGCAAGTGTGGCGTTGCTGGGGTGGGGAAGTGTGGGAGTATGCGAGGGCAGTGGGTGATGACTGGTCAAGAGAGGCAAACAAATCACGCAAGTCAATACAAGCTCTACAAGCTCATAGATGTTCCATTGCATCAAGTCACGCACCTCCCCACCCCCCCACCATCTATCCCCTGTGCCTTGTAACCCAGGCTGAGGTACATCGCTACCGCAGCCAGGAGGCGCGCATCCTACGCAAGTCCGCCTTCTGGCTGGGCATCTTTGCGACCACGCTCTTCTTTGGACCCGTCCTCATGGCCATCCTCACCTTTGGCGCCTACGCTGTTGGGGGCAACGCGCTGTCGGCAGCAAATGGTGAGCAGCAGTGTCAATGAACCATCTTGCTTGCTAAGCTGGAGTTCCTGTGTTCGGATGGCTTTTTACAATGCAGCCTGTGCCAGCTGACCCTTTCTCTTGTGCTATGCTTCTTTAACCGCTGTTGATGCACGCCCTCGCCGCTGCCCCCTGCTGCTGCAATGCAGCCTATGCCACCCTGCCCTTCCTCTCACTGCCGCGACTTCCCCACCACTGCTGTCAGCGTATTACTCTCCCTGCTCACCTTGCCCCCCTGCCTCAGCAATGCAGCCTATGACACTCTGTCCTTCATCTCGCTTCTGCACTTGCCCCACTGCTGCTGAACCCTTCTTAACCTTTCCCCGGCCCGCCCACCTGCCTATGCAATGCAGCCCATGCCACTGTGTCATAAATCTCGCTTCTGCACTTCNTTGTAACACAGCCTACGCCACACTGTCCTTCATCTCGCTGCTGCGCTTCCCGATGACGCTGCTTCCCGTGTTTGCGACCATGGTGGCAAACGCCCTCGTTGCAATCCAGCGCATCCGGTCCTTCCTTCTGAGGAGTGAGACGAAGCTGGAGGTGAGGTGGTACCTGTGATTCTGCAGGCCCTAGGACCACGCTGAAGGTTTCACTCAGAATTTGCCAACAGCTTGACAGCCGTTAATTCGAAATACATTTCAGCAGAGGTGCACAGTAATTCAAGGAATTAAAGGAATTAATTCAAGGAAGGTGCACAGTAATTGTGCGTTTTCTTGCGCGATGCTGTCGAAAGGCTAGCTTTACAACGGACACTGCTGCTGCTTTGTTGCACCTTGTCGCACCTGTCATGCCTTCTCGCAAACTGTCACACCTCCTCCCTTGAAATGCAGGCGGACACCAGTGCAGCACGCGGGTACGTCAGCGTGGAGGATGGCGAGTTCTCTTGGAGTGAGGACAAGACCAGCCGCGCGGTGCTGTCTGGTGTCAACTTCGAGGCGCAGCCTGGGACCCTGACCATGGCAAGTGTGGGGAGGTGTGGGGAGGGCTTGCTGCCAGAAACTCATGTCTGTATCGTGTGTTGCGAAGGTGTAATATCATGTCACTGATATGGCGGTTGCAGGCAAGTGTGGGATTGGGGATATGTGACGCTGTGAGGCTGGTTTTATTCCTTCAGTTCCTCCCTCCTTTGCTATGAAATGTTTAGAAGTGTGGGCAGCGGGTCATTTCTGATTCCTGCAATAATTCGCGCCTCCCTCACCCTTTCCCCTCCCGCTCCGTCTGCCAACTTCATCACACTGGCGCAGGTGGTGGGAGGTGTGGGCAGCGGCAAGTCGTCCCTCATCTCTGCACTCATTGGCGCGATGGTCAAGAGGTCAGGGACCGTCAGAGTGGGCGGCAGCATTGCCTATGTCGCCCAGAGCAGCTGGATCATGAACGACACGCTGAGGGAGAATGTCCTGATGGGCCACACATGGGACGAGGACAGGTCAGGACAGTGTGGAGCGGTGTGGAGGTGTGGGCTTGCAGAGGACAAGGTTGGGACGCGCGAGGGTCGGCCTGGGCTAAAGGAAGCTGCAGCTGTTAGCACGCTGGGGGGATTCAGCAGCAGCACAAGCTCGTCACCGCGCATCCTTGCAATGCTCTCTCACGCCTGATGACGCTGCCCCTGCTTTCCTGCCTGTATAGGTACAAAAATGCGCTAGAGGTGGCGCAGCTGGGGCCGGATCTGAAGATCTTGCCGGCGGGAGATCTGACCGAGATTGGCGACCGCGGCGTCACACTTTCCGGCGGCCAGGTAAGACCTTTGCGAGCTGGCTTTTCAAACCAACAGGGGGTTAAATACTGGGTTTGGTGTCTGATTCCTCTTTTCATTTTGAGAGCGCCAGGTGGGATGAATAGCTCGCTTCTGGGCCGAACGATTCTGGGCCGAAGGGCATGCTGACAGGTGTGAGGGACTGTTCGCCTGGGTTTCAATTTGGGTCAGGAGGGGAGAGGTGGAAGCAAATCCCAGCTTCGGTCAGCTGATGCGCATCAGGAGTCTCCCAGAGGGCGGCAGGGCAGGGCAGGGCGGACATGCGAGGACCCTTTATCTTGGTAGACGCTTCCCCTCTCCTTCCCTTTCCACTGGAAACTTCAACACTGACCGCTCACTGCCTGCAACCAACCCCACGCCTATTATTCGCAACCTGCAGAAGCAGTGTGTCCATGGCAAGGATGCTGTATTATACATTTTGACTCACAACCTGTCTGTTGAGTAATGTCCCCTCTACCGTCCTTGCGACTCACAGGTAGCAGAACACTGCCTGCAACCGACCCCACTCCTTTTCACACCTACACAAGCAGCACGCGCTCATCGCAAGGGTTCTGTATCATACATTGTCATTTCATAACCTGTGTGTTGATTTATGTCCACTTGCCTTCCTCCCAACTCATGGCAAGCTGCACACTGACCGTCTCCTGCCCGCAACCCACCCCAATCCTTTTCACACCTACAGAAGCAGCGTGTGTCCATCGCAAGGGCTGTGTACTATGACGCTGACGTGTACCTTCTGGATGATCCCCTGAGTGCGGTGGACTCGCACGTTGGCAGGGCGCTGTTTGAGCAGTGCATCAGGTGAGGAGTGTTGTGGACAGGACTTGCATGTGTGGGCAGGGCGTTGCTTGGATCGTATCGTCGGCAGTTTGCGTCCCTCCGCTCACACCCCCCACACCTCCGCCTTGTCACAGGGGTCCGCTCAAGGACAAGACCGTGGTGCTGGTAACCAACGCCCTGCAGTACCTCCCCTTCGCAAACAACATCCTGTGGATTGATGGCGGCGTGATCAGGGCGCAGGGAGGCTACAGGGAGCAGCTGAAGCAGGGTGAGTGTGTTGGAGGCTTCAGGGCCGGGATGTGGAGGGGGGCTACAGGCAGCAGCTGAAGCAGGGTGAGTGTGTTGGAGGCTTCAGGGCCGGGATGTGGAGGGGGGCTACAGGGAGCAGCTGAAGCAGGGTGAGTGTAAACGAGTCTTGGTAAATCGACCACAAATTTTACACTGCAGTTGGGTCATGAGGTAATGATGCAGTGCCAAAGCAAACTCGTGTGCGATTGTCACTATCTTCGCACTTGTGTGGATGCAGGGATGAGCTTTGCGGAGCTGCGTCACCTCGAGGAGGACCTGGCGCAAGCAGAGGGGCAGGCGGCGGAAGGGAAGGAGCAGGACGACAAACAGGCGGCAGCAGCGAGGCTTGCAAAGGAGGAGGGCAAGGAGGACTTAGCACTGGGTGCTGGCATGGCCCAGCGCACAGGTGTTGCGGATGCCGCGGGTGTTGCAGGTGTTGTGAATGGCAAGGGCGACAGCCACCCCGGTGCCAGGAGCAGCAGCGACAGCGGCAACGGCAGCAGCAGCGGCGACGAGGCGGTGGGAGATGTGGCCAAGGTGACGACAGCGGAGGCGGCGGCAGCAGGTCCAGGGAAGGAGTTGGCTGTTGCGGCACCTGGAATCAACACCAGGTATGGGTTGCATGCACGAGTACCGTGTGTGGCAGGTGGCAGGTTCCAGGTACACACAATATAGAATGCAGCCGCTCTCCCTTCCAGTCCATACCCGTGCACACCTTTGCCACAGGAACTCACGTCGCAAACAAGTCCCTGCTTCGGCCCCAGTGCCAGATAAACCTGCGCCTGGGCAGGCCGTCCACAACTAGCGCAAAACTCAAGCCATTCACACTTTCCAACCCTCCACCCTCCCGCACTTTTTCAAACTCCAGGAACCTGACGGGCATCGAGGCGCGAGAGGAGGGCAGCCTCAGCATGCGCGTGGTGAATATGTACCTGCGCAGCGGAGGCGGCTTCAGGGTGTGGGGCTCGCTGCTGCTGCTGTTCTCGCTTGAGCAGGTGCGGCATCCTCCCCCGGGCGTTGGGGCTGCAACATCCGAGCAACATTGCAACATCCCCACTGCAACATCCACGCACGCTTGATAGGGTAGGCACTAGCGCTGGTGGCAGGACCGTGGCTTTGGTGCCTTAGGTGCCATTCCCTGCCACAAAATCGCCCGTGCCTACAGCTATGGTTGGTTGGGTGTCTACCGGGGGGGATATGGGGTCCTGACAGCCACCGATCAAGCACCCAGAGCTGCCTTTTGCTATCACAATGGAAAGGATTCCGGTCCTGCCGACAGCCAACCTAGCACTTGCAGCTGCCAATACCAGCGCACGTGACATGACCTCCCATACACCCTCTATCACCAACCTGCCCACACCTATAATGACCACCGGGTCGGCAATGCAACCCTGCAAGGCTCGAGAACACGTTGAAAAAGAATTCTCCATGTTCAAGGTACATGATGCTCTCAACCTCTGTCACCAGGTTGCCCGCGCCTACACTGACCGCTGGGTCGGCATTTGGTTCAGTAACAGCCTCAACGCCGGGATTGTGCCTGGCTGGTTCTACCTCGGAATATACGTGGTGCTGGGCCTGGGTTACGCTCTGCTCACCTTCCTGCGCTCCATTGACTTCAGATACATGTGGTAAGCGTGGGTTTCTGGGTGTGGGCAGCATTGGTATGTGGTAAGCGTGGGTTTCTGGGTGTGGGCAGCATTGGTATGTGGTAAGCGTGGGTTTCTGGGTGTGGGCAGCATTGGTACTGGTTGCAAAGGTAACAGGCAACCATGGTGTCACTGATAAGAGTGCAGTACCGGCTCACTTGCATCTGGGCAGCATCAGTAGCGGCCGCAACCGAAGTAAATCAAGGTGTTGCTTCCAAGAGAACAATACCCCCATCCTGCACTCACTGAAGTTACAAATAGAGCACAAGTTGACACCTTGTCTCATCGCTCTGCCTCGCGCTTTGCCCCCTCACAGCGTGCGCGTCTCTGCTCGCATTCACAACATGCTGGTTGACCACATCATGAGCATGCCTGCTGTTACTTCATATGCAGACCGATCTCAAGTTGACACCCCGTCTGATTGCCGTGCCTGCCAATCTGCCCCCTCACAGTGTGCGTGCCTCAGTCGCAATTCACAACATGCTGGCTGTACACATCCTGCGCCTACCCAAGAGCTTCTTCGACACAAATCCGACAGGCAAGTG
>JAWZTI010000314.1:0-35273 GCA_039880955.1 Chlamydomonas urium | reverse complement strand
TGCATTAGACGCGTGGTGCCGCCTCGCAGCAGCCAGGGGGGCGCTAGCGCCGCCTCGCGAACGCTAGCGCCTGTGTGTGTGTGTGTGTGTTGTTGTGGAGCAAAACGCATGTTAGAGCAGTTGCCCAGCCGTGGCTTCCGCTGGCAAAAGTGGTGCAGGTCTCCGCATCGTCATTCTACAGCTGTAGGCCATGGTAATCATCGTGGGATGCAATCAGCATGGCGCCATGCAGCACTGAATGCCACTGCTTGTCACTGGTTCCTATTGTCCACATCATCGTCCGGTCTGTCTTTTCTCACGTTCCTGGTTGTCTCTGTCACTGTCCTTGCAGGCGGAGTGCCTGTGCCAGCGGGACGTGCTGCTGGGCCGCAACCTGGTGTACTGCGCCCCCACCAGCGGCGGCAAGTCCATGGTGGCTGAAATCCTGGCGCTCAGGCGCCTGCTGACCACGGGCAGACCCTTCATGGTGCGCAATTGTTCGCGACAGGGGTTAGCACGAGCATTGCTCATCCAGCAATGTGGTGGTGCTGACGTCTCTTGGATGAGCTTCTGACACCAGGAGGAGGCCACTATCAGGGTGTTGGTCGTGATAGTCTTGTCAGTGGCTTTACTTGCGTCCCCAACCTGTCTGCGGTTGCTTTCCAGCCCTTGTCCACCTGAAAAGCTTTACCCTGGCCTGGACAAGCACAGCTGTCAATGTTGTTGTTGCTGTTTCCCCGTGCGCAGCTTGTGCTGCCCTTCAACGCGCTGTGCAGCGAGAAGGCAGCGCACCTGCAGAAGCTGCTTGCGCCTGCACAGCTGACCGTCAAGAGCTTCTTTGGCGGACAAGGCGAGCGCACCATCATTTCGCCCGAAACAGGTGTGCGAAGGCAGAGTCTGGTGGCAGCAAATGTTCATCAGGAGTATCAGCTGGGGGCGCCGCTGCCGTTGCAGTGCTCTGGTACAACAGTCGTGATCAGCAAGCATGGTTGAAGCCACGCTTTCCACACGGCAGCTGTGATGAAAGGTGATGCTTGCGTGAGGTTAGCCAGCGCTTGAGCTGTTTTACCTTGTCAGCACAGAACAAGGATTGTTGCTTGTTTCTATTGCAAGCGTTTCACTTCGTATCCCTCATCCACTCTGTAACCATGAGCCAGGTGCCATCGTGTGCACCATTGAGAAGGCAAACGCCCTGGTGAACCGACTGCTGGAGGAGGACAGCCTGAGCCAGCTGGGGGCACTGGTGGTGGATGAGCTGCACATGGTTGGAGACGACGATAGGTGGGTGTGGGGGCTGCAAACCAGAGGCAAACTTCAATGTGGATATGAGAGCCTGAGCCTGCCACCGCTAGGCTGGTGAGGCGACTGCTGGAGGAAGGCAACTTTCGGGGGCTGGCGATTGGTGATCCGCACATGGTTGGGTGCAGTGACAAGCAGGTATTGATTGTGGCTTTTGCAGTCTTGTGGGCCTGGTGGGTGTGATGCAGTTGCGGGGCTCATAAACGCGCGTGCCAATGACGATCAGATCATACCCTGCATGCAGGTCAGACTCAAGTCTGTGAAAGTGTGTGCACCCCTGGCTGCCGCCTTGATAGCCGTCAAGTGGCAACCCTGACCACACATTCCATGCTGCCTGGTGCCGCGCAGGGGATACCTGCTAGAGCTTCTGCTGACCAAGCTCCGCTATGCAACGCTGGACTGCGACCCCTGGGCCAGGGCAGAGGCGGCAGGCGAGGGCGTGGCGCCAGTGGGCGCACAGCCGCTGATGATGCGCTCGGAGGGGCTGCAGATTATCGGCATGAGTGCCACGATGCCCAACGTGGACCAGGTGGGACTGGTGGACTGGTGTGGGGGCTGGGCAGGATGGCGTTGAGGGGGGGAGCTGAATACAGAATGACGCTGCAGTCTAGGGGAGTGATGAGCCTGTTGTCCAGGCTGGGTAGCAGATGTTCAGGTGAGTCCAAAATTTAGATGAGTGGCTAACAGTACAAGTTACTGGCAAAAAGGCCACAATGACCGATGTTTACAAAACGAGGGAGGTTGCCCTATGCTCAGGTCAGGGTAAGCACTGGAACACGATATGGTGGCGGTGAGCATCTGCCACAATTACTGGCGTGCATCTGACCTGCAGGATAAGCTTAAGCATCTGCATGTGCTTGTACAGTGCTCACGGAATACTTTGCAATGTGACACGCTGGCTCAACGCGCAGCTGGCGCCAGGCTGAAGGGCATCTATATGTGCTTGTTCAATGCTACGCTTCTTTTTGATGCAGGTGGCGCGCTGGCTCGGGGCGCAGCTTTACCAGACGTCCTTCCGCCCAGTGCCGCTGGACCAGTACATCAAGGTCGGGCGCCAGATCAAGGACGCCAACGGTGACACGGTGATTACTGGGGCAGGGGATGGAGGGTCGCACACCAGTTGCGAAGAAGCAGCCTGTCAGCAAAAGCTCCGCAGCTCTGTTTCGCGTCTGTAAACCAGTGCATCTAGGTTCCCCATCCCTCGCAGATGTGACATGATGCTGGCCCGTCAACTGCTGCTGACCTCCGCACTTGTTGACACGCTTGCTGCCTGTGCTTGAGCCTAGGTGCGGGAGCTGGCCGCGGACGATGCCTGGGAGAAGGCTGACAGCGACCACGTGGCGTGGCTGTGCAAGTGAGTATGCAGTGTTCATGCTGCTTATACAGTGTTTAAGAATTGTCACTAGAAGAATTGTCGCTAGTTGCAGTGCTGCCAGCTTCATGATGTTCTAGTATTTTTTCTGAAATGCGTGCATGGTTGGCGTTGTTTGCACCTTCTGCACCACCGCTGCTGAGCTGCCAGACGCATTTTACTGTTGAACCGCGAGTTGTTGCGGCCACTGCTGCTGTCTCTGCTGACACTTTGCAGGGAGACGGTGCAGGAGGGCCACTCGGTGCTGGTCTTCTGCGGCACCAAGGCTTGGTGCGAGAAGTCAGCCCAGCATGTCGCCCGCCTGCTGGGGCGCCTGGCCGAGCGCCGCACCGTGTTCAGCAGCCCAGCCGCAGGTGCCGGGGCGGCCGCTGCAGGTGCAGGGGGTGCGGAAGGCAGCTCTGTCCCGGGGGGAATCCCTGCAGGTGGCGCCGGGGCAGCGACACCGGCCGGCGTGATGCCCGGTGCTGTTGCAGGCGTCACGCCGGAGGCAGTCGGAGCTGCCCCGCTGGGAGTGACCCCTGGAGGGGGCCCAGCCGCTCCCCAGGGCAGGGATGTGTTGGTGGCTGAGCTGCGTCGCTCTGGCGTGTCAGGTCCCACAGCTGAGCTGCTGTTGGCGCTTCTGCCGCTGGGCATCGCCTTCCACCACTCTGGCCTGGGTGCCGAGGAGCGGGTCACGGTGGAGGTGAGGCAGGCGGACCTTCGGCGTGTCAGCCGCTTGACAGAAGGGGATGGGGTAGTGAAGGACGGCCCTTGGGGCAGTGCCAGCTGGTCGCAGCAGCTGCAGAATTGCAAAGGGCATGCAGGATGGAGCTCTGAAATCCATGGTTGTAAACCTGACCCACACCTGACATGCAGGTGGCATTCAGGACGGGCGCTGTGTCCATTCTCTTTGCGACCTCAACACTGGCAGCGGGCGTCAACTTGCCGGCGAGGAGGGTCATCTTCCGCCACGCCTGGATCGGGCTGCCCTCCAAGCTGATCGATGCGACGAGGTGAGGCGCCTGCTGCGCACAGCTGGTGGTGTTGGATGAACAAATGCTTTTGGTGGCATGGAAGTGAAGCCTTTCAAGGGATGCAAGGCGATGGGGTGGCTATGTGCTGTTATGTGGCAGCGATAAAAACAGTAAGCGTTCTCCACGCACTGTCCCAGCTGCAATAGCAGACCCTCCTCCCCTACTTGCCACCCCCCTCCACCTCTCCACTCATCCCAGGTACCGGCAGATGTCAGGCAGGGCAGGGCGTGCCGGCATTGACGACAGGGGCGAGAGCATCCTGCTGCCAACGACCGTGGCTGCACAGCTGCCGCAGCTCAAGGCGCTGCTCTCTGCCTCGGCGCAGCCCATCGAGAGCTGCCTGACGGAGGGGAAGCGGGGCATGAAGCGGGCGATGCTGGAGGTTCTGGCCAGCGGCGTCGTTGCGACGTGAGGCCTACAGGGCGGGTGTGGGTGGCCGAGCACAGGGGCGTGGCCAAAGCAATAGTGCAAGCTGCATGATGCTGATCGGAAAGATGCTCGCCATCAGCCATGCTTGCTGAAGGAGCTGGCAGGAGGCATGCTGTCGTAGGATGATGCATAGCAGTGCTACCACTTGCTGCAAGCTGCTGCCCGCCGCGGGCCGCTTTCCATCAGGCACACCTATGTGCATGGTGCCATCTCCTGCAACTCCTGCAATCCATTGCACAGACCTCAAGACATCAACCGCTACATCCGCTGCACGCTCCTGTCCACCACCACCAACTTCCAGGAGGTGGTTGCAGCAGAGACCAAGGCCTCGCTGGCCTGGCTGGGTAGGACTGGCTTTGTTGAGTGAGTTGGGGGAGGGGCGTCAGTGACAAGGGCTTGATGTGACACAGCAGGTTGAAAGCTAGAGGGGTGGGCAAAAAGGCCTCGCGGTCCTATTTCGACAAGAACAGATCTCGGATGAAGTCAGGAGGACATTACAGCCGCAGATGTGATGTTGGCACTGTCATTCAAGGGACGTGGATCGCTGCATATTGCACGCTGCTGACGGACTGTTGTCATGGTGCACCTCTCCTGCTGCACCGTCCTGCACAGGTGGGACGCCGAGACAAGCACCTACGCTGGGACGCCCTTGGGGAAGGCGGCGCTGGCCAGCGGCATGGCGCCAGAGGACGCCCTCAAGGTAAGCATGCGCTTTACACTTTGTGGGCTTTCATGGCCGCCATAGCCTGACCTGCCTGCAGGCCTAGGCGGGCGTGTGCAAGCGCTTGAAAAGGGGTGCTCCTTTTCAGCATGAACACTGCCACTCCTCGTTCACTCCAGGGATGGCCAGTCCAGCAATGCCCGACCAATCACCTTCAGACACGTGTCCCGAGTGTTCTGAGCACAGGGTGTGTCGAGTATGGGCACATACCCTATGTATGACAGTCTCAGGGGGGACCCAGCCCATCACCTTGAGGCAGGCGGTTGTACTGAGCACGGGAAATGTCACCCACGCCTCTCAATGTCCCCCTGTACTGCAGGTTAAGGAGGACCTGTCGCGCGCCCGGGACGGCTTTGTCATGTCGTCCGACCTGCACCTCACCTTCCTGATCACGCCGGTCACGGAGGAGCTGCGCATCAACTGGGCGCGCTTCGACGCGCTGTTCGGTCGGCTGCCGGAAGTTGAGCGCCGCATCGCAGGGCTGGTGGGCGTGGTGAGTGGTGGGCGTGCTGAGAAGTGAGAGCACAGCTGAGTGTGCAGGGGGTTGGGATTGGAGCAGGCCTAGGGAAGCACACCGATACAGCAGCTGACGGGTTGCTGGAGGTTGAGCGCCGCATCGCAGGGCTGGTGGGCATGGTGATTGGTGGAGGCACAGCTGCACGTGCAGGACGGATTGGGACTGAGACGGCTGGGGATGCACACAGTCGCAGAAGGAGAAGTTTCACATAGACCAGGGTCTGGGCCACTGTGCCACTGCCTGATGCTGCCTTCGTTCATGGTCCTACCCCCTGCTTGCTCGCACAGACAGAGGAATCCAGATCGACAGGGTCCAGGGCCGCCGCCGCATTGCCTGACGATGTCTCTGTCTTTTGTTTGATTCCCCATCTCGCTTGTACAGAAAGAGAAGTTTCTGATGGACCAGGGGTAGGGCCGTCGCTGGACTTCCTGACAACGCCTCTGTCTATTGTTCTTTTCCCCTGCTTGCTTGTACAGAAAGAGAAGTTTCTGATGGACCAGGGGCAGGGCCGCCGTCGCACCGCCACGACCGATGCCGCCAAGAAGGACGAGGCAGTGGCCAAGCGTTTTTTCGCGGCACTGGTGCTGCATGACCTGATCCAGGTGAGGAGCGGCAGGGGGCTGAGGGAGGAGGTGGTATTTGCTGTTTTCATTAACGACGCTTCAGTGCAGGTCCCGCTTGACGCTATGCTTGCAAGGCAGGGCGGCGGGTCACAAAGCATGCAGGGGACAGGGCGGGGGAGCGCGCCGACGTCCATTTGGAAGAGGGGAGCGCTGAACCTTTGGAACCTTGGTGCAGCATCATGTCGGTGCAGGCAGCGCAGTGGCGACAGCTGTGCTTTGTATGCATTGGGGGTGCAGGTGATCGCAGTCTGTTCATACTCACCAAATGTACGCCCTCTGTCTGCTGCCTGCCTGCCCGTGCCTGCAGGAGGTGCCTGTGGACGAGATCTCACAGAAGTTCGAGCTGGACAAGGGCCCGCTGCAGAGCATGCAGGAGCGAGCTGCAAAGTGAGTGGCCCCTTGAGCAGGCAGACTCCAATCAGAGTGCCCGCCAAAGCGCATTTGGGGAGGGGCGGCAGCTGTCCTGGCTGTGGTGTGGTGCAGGGCAGCAGGCAGAATGCACAGGCAGCAGAGGCTCAGAAACCCGCAAGCGCGCTGCAGGGTGCACAGGTAGCAGTGGCTCCTATGGCTCATAGGGCGCTGCAGGGTGCACAGGTAGCAATGGCCCTCGCAACCCACGAGGGGTTGCCAGGTGAGCAAGCCACGCGCCCTCGCAGGTTTGGATGGGTTCAGGTGCAGAGGTGGCGATGAGGCCAAACCCCTGAGGGGTCGCCACAGCAGGCATGCTTCAAGCAATACCCTACCGGCACACACTGCATTGCTCCTGTGTGCCGCCTGCTGCTTGCCTGACGTCCGTCTTTCTTTCTTGCTCAACTCCAACCAGGTTCGTTGCTACGATTTCTGCCTTCTGTGAGCGCCTGCTGCTTACCTCATGTTTGCTTTACTTACTTGCCCAACTCCAACCAGGTTTGCTGCCATGGTCTCTGCCTTCTGTGAGCGCCTGGGTTGGCTGGACCTGGAGACGCTGGTGACTCGCTTCCAGAGCCGCGTTTTCTACGGTGTCAGACAGGAGATTGTGGCGTTGACTGAGATCCCATACATCAAGGGTAAGGGGCTGTGTGTGTCGGTCATTTGCTTGCTGAGGCGCGTTTTTGCAGCACTAGGTAAGGCCCTCCCCCTCTCCACAGGAAGTCGCGCCCGCCTGCTGCTGACGTCCAAGACTGCTTCTGCCCCGGCATGGTGCACAAGTCGACAATCATCAAGGCGCCAAAGCTCTTGTTGCTACCTCTGCCCTGCTCTCTGCACAGGCAGCCGCGCCCGCCTGCTGTACAAGGCAGGGCTCAGGACAGTCGAGGCGGTGGCAAGAGCCGATGAAGACAAGCTGCTGGCCATCTTTGCAGCAGGGCACAGCGGCAAGCAGGCCGCTGCACCTGGGAACGAGGAGCAGCAGCGGCGGGCGGACATGCGGGCTGCGCGCAAGATCATCAAGGTGCGCACTTGAAGCAAAGCAGCAGCCGGCAGCTTTAACCCCCGTAGCCCTTGTTTTCAATTCGCCCTTGCTTCAACACCATTGTTACTTGTTCTGAGCAGTGTTTCTGAACAGTGTCGCTCAGCAGTGTCGCTCCACCAATGTTGCTCAACGCTGAGCACGCCGTATGCCAGTTGCTAAGCCATGCCGTGACGGTGCTCCGCCTGCAGGGTGCTCAAGAGTTGCTACGCCTGAAGGCCAAGGACCTGGAGCAGCAGGCAGCAGCAGCCAAGGCAGCAGCCCTCGGCTCCCAGCACGGCGCCAATGGCGGCGGGGGTGCGAGCACTGGTGGGAAGGCGGGCGGGCGAGCGCCTGAGGAAGCGAGGGCCTCGCAGCCCACTCAGCCCCCCGGCAGCGCGCGGGGGCCACCTGCAGACGCTGGAGCGCAGGCGGAACGTCCCAGGGCAGGGCAGGGGCACGCAGGGGCGGCGCATGGTGCGGGTGTGGCAGCAGGGCCGAGGGATGAGAGGTCGGGAGGAGGAGGAGGCTTCAGGGGACCTAATGTTGAGGGGCGCAGACCTGGGGACGCTGTTGAAGCTACCACTGCAGGGGGCGCTGCTGGTATGGACGCTGGCCGAGGCAAGACCGCTGCAGTGACTGCGCCTTCGCTTGCGTTCATGCCGGCTTCGGCAGCGCTGGGACAGCAGCAGCCTGCTCCTCAGCAGCAGTGGCAGCAGCAGCAGCAGCAGCAGGGGCGTCACCAGCAGCAACATCACCAGCAGTGGCAGCAGCAGCAGCACCATCAACAGCAGTTGCAGCAGCAGCGGCCGTGGGAACAGCAACACTATCATCATCAGCAGCAGCAGCAGCAGGGCCAACACCCGCACTACACGCAGCAAGCAGCAGGGAAACAACAGGGAGCGCAACCGCACCCCCATGCCATTGCCAACGGTCTCAGCCATGGAAAGCGCCAACTGGATGCAGTGGGCGCTGACAGCGGCAGCGGCGCTGCTGGGTTGGCCTGTGCGGAGGCTGTGGCCAAGAGGGCAAGACCTCCAGGTGACTGCCTGCCGCGGGTCGGGTTGGGGCGGGCGGCGTGAGTGGCGTGGCGCTACCTGGCATCATGCTGCCTGGCAAGCCTCACTTGTTGAGCCTCGCCCACTGACATGCAGCTGCAGCAAACCTAAACCCTTAGCAGCCCTGGGTCATGGATTGCGCCATGACACAGACACAGCGCAACGGAGCACAGATTGGCTGCTTTTTTCAGCTAGCAGGCTGCCTTGCAACTATAAGCACTGATGCTCACAAACATGCAAGACAATGCCTGTGATGGTTATTTGCTGGATGCCATGGTATGCCATGTAAGCTGTCTCCCCTGCTGGGTGCGTGCAGGACCAGAGGATGGGCAGGCCGAGGCTGTCACTGGGTGTGCCACACTCACAGGGGGTGCAGTCGCACAGAACGCGCAGCACGCACAACTCATGCCACAAGTACAGAGTGCACAGCACACGCACTTGCAGAGCGTGCGGCAAGCACAGCAGGCACAACTTGTGCAACACGCACAGGGTGCACAGCATACACACTTGCAGAGCGTGCGGCAAGCGCAGCAGGCACAACTTGTGCAACACGCACAGGGTGCACAGCATACACACTTGCAGAGCGCGCAGCAAGCGCAACATGTGCAACACGCACAGAGCATGCAGCACGTACAGCAAGCGCAACACATGCAACACCCACAGGTTGCACAGCAGGCACCGCAGGCACAGGATCTGCATGCCCCTGGGTCACCTGCAGCCCTGTCAAAGGGCCTGCGTATCTTAGAGGAACCTCAGGGCCCACGCATCCGGGTACAGCCGCCCGCATTTCCAGGCCAGCAGCCACCATTGTCAGGCCAGCAGCCTGGTCAGCTGCCATCAGCAGTTGGCCAGCCGTTGCAGCCGTTGTCGGGCCAGCCACTCACATTGCCAGGCCAGCTAGGTGGTCAGATGTCATCGTCAGGCCAGCGGCAGCAGCCGCAGGGGCAGCTGCCATCAGCAGTAGGCCAGCCGCTGCAGTGGTCAGACCAGCAGCAGCAGCTGCAAGGCCAGCTGCCAGCAGCCGTTCATGGGCAAGCCAACAACAAAGCCGCACCTCTGCAGTCTGCAAGCGTCCACCAGAAGCCAGCTGCACAATCCGATGCGCAGCAGCGACAACAGCAGTTACAGATGCACCAGCTGCCGCAGCAGCACTTCCAGCACCTGGCTGCACCGCAGCAGCAGCAGCAGCAGCCAATGGAGGGGGTGTCTGCACAACCCACGCAGCAGACTTCCCTGCAACTGTCGCAACAGTTGCAACAACAGCAGCAGCAGCAGCCAGCCAGTGCCCAGCAGCAGCCCGCTGCAGCGGCCGCGCCCAATGGCATCTGTGTCGTCCGGAGTGCAGCCGCGGTGCGTGAGCTGCACCAGCACTTCCTGCAGCAGGCGTCCAAGGCGGTAGCCTTGACCTTCTTGTTCGGCGTCGACGGTGCTGCGCTGTCCGAATTAGACACCGAATTCCAGCTGCCCTGTCTCCCAGCTGCGGCTGCAGGCAGCGGCAGCGGCGGCGGCCGTAGCGGCGCCGGGGACGCTGCGTCCGGCACGAGCACCAGCAGCAGCACTGCCGTCAACACATCGTCAGGGGCTGCAGGGGGCGCTGCGACAGCGGGCCAGACATCTGGGGATGCAACAATGCCGGGGGCGGCTGCAGGGGGCAAGCCTTTGGAAGGTGTTGCACTCAGCAACGGTGCCGTAACGGCCTTCTTCGTCCCCTTGTCAACCCGGTCCTACGCCTCGCCCAGTGACAGGAGGGCGGTGCTTTGGGAGCTGCGCCGGCTGCTTTGCGACACCAGCCTGACCCGCGTGACCCATGACCTGAAGCAAACCCTAGCCAGCCTCCGGGCAGCAGGGAGCGAGGGTATGGGAGCGGCAGTTGCACCTGGTGCAAGCTGTCCCGGCCCGCCTGAACCAGGCTCAGCTGGCTTAGCCAGCAACCAAAGCTGCGGGCTGCAACTGCCCATTAGCTGTGGCCTGGTGGATGTGCGCATCGCGCTGTGGATGTGCGACCCAGACGACTGCCTGGTGAGCAGAGACTGGGTGCAGGGCGCGTCCTGGAGGCTTCCTGCCAGCAGCACCCCGTCTGCAGTAGTGCGTTCTGCTCTCAACCGACTGTATACAGCACTGGATGTATATGAGCAGCATTGAGTGAATAGGATGCCACATCAGGCAATCAGATAACAGGCTGCATTCCCAGTTATGCCTAACACACCTCTTGTTCGCGCCTAAGCCGTGCAGTCGCATGACAGGGCACACATGACCAGTGGCCGATCCGGCTGCCTCAACCCCACCAAGTACCTGCAAGCCATCGCCTCCAGCCGCGTGAGCACGCAGGAGATCAGTGCCGCTCTCTCCGCCCTCACCTGCCGCCCTCCCCACGCCTGGCAGCCGACACCAGCCGCACAGGGGTCAGCAGCGCTGCAGCCGGACGTGCCGGGACAGGATGGCATGGGGCGACAGCGTGCCGCCTCTGGGCCATTGGGTGCCGCAGCACAGGGACAGCATGAAAAAGGACAAGGTCCGTCAGGCAACGGCTTGGCAACTGGTCCCTTGGGGTCCATGGCACAGGCAGGGTCGGCGGTGCAGCGGCATCACGCAGCTGTTGGGGCGAGGGAGGTGGACGTTTGCAGGCGCGCGGTGCTGGTGTGGCTGCTGCATCGAAGCATCGCGCCGCGTCTGGAGTCTGAGGGCTTGATGCCGCTGCTCATTCAGGTGGGTGCTGTCAGAAGCTATCCTTACCCTTGCCTAGCAAAACCTGGGGGTTTGAATCTGAACCCCAACCCCAAACCCTACCTCGCTTTGGCTTGAAGAGCGTGCTGGTCATGCATGCTTGCCGCAAATTACGCTGGGTCTGTTGTGCCTGTCGCTGCTTCTCTGGTTGAAGAAACGCTGAAGGATGTGATGTGCACCGTGCTTGGCGATTGCCACGTGCCCCCCTCACAATCCCACGCGCCGTCTGCAGGTTGAGCTACCCATGGTGCACGTCCTGGTAGGCCTTGAGGCGACCGGCATCTGCGTCGACCAGACCGTGTTTGAGGTAGTTCAGCAACACACAGTCTTAGGTCAGCGTGTGGCGAGTGCAACAGATAGGTTACGGTTGGTGGATGCAACGTATCGTTTACAAGTGACGGGTGCAACAGATTGGTTACGATTGACGGGTGCAGTATATCGGCTACGATTCAAGGCTGAGTCGTTTTGTTGATGCTGATTGATTTTTCTCAACTCTGCACGGCCCTGCTGCAGCCTTCAGGCAGGCCGCAGGACGGGCCGCTGGTAGGGTATCCATAGCAGATAGGGTCGTACCTTGTTCGCCTTCCTGCCCATCCTTTCTCGCAGCCATGATGCCAGCCCGGTGACATCTTCACGCGCCCGCCCCTTCCTGCTGCAACAGGCTGAGCAGCTGCCGCTGGTACGATGCCTGAAGCAGATGGAGGTGAAGGCGCAGGACCTCGCTGGCATACCGTTCAACATAGACAGCCCCAAGGAGGTCGCACACGTGCTGTTCAGCGTGCTCCAGCTGCCTGTGCCGCCTCAGGTGAGTGCTGAAGGCGGCTATTGCATGCAGGCAGGTTGAAGGTGCAGCTTGCTGAAAAAGCATGGCGCAGGAGCTTGGGCATGTGCAGGTGAGAGCGCTCCAGCTGCCTGTGCCGCCTCAGGTGAGTGCTGAGAAGCGCGGTCACGTGCACTGACAGAGATGCTAGGTATTCAAGAGGTATGTAGGAGGCGTGGTTTGTTGAAGACAGCATGAGGCAGGGCCTTGGGCATGTGCAGGTGAGTGTGCTCAAGTGTTCAGGCGCCCATGCCACCTCAGGTGAATGCTGACGAGTGGTGTCACCTAGGATTGTAAGGCAAGAAGGCAACAGACTTTTAGAGCTTATTTGTGCCATCTGCTTCTGCCCTTCACCGTGCGCTGCTGCCAGCATGCCAGACAACACATGCCTTATGTGTATGGCCCATACTGCACCCTTTGCTCTTTCCAGGCGCGCCAGGGCCGCTCCCAGCAGTTGTCCACACGAGAGGAAGTGTTATCTGACTTGCTGGACCAGCATCCGATGCCCGCCCTTGTCATGAAGTACCGCAAGCTGCGGAAGCTTCTGGAATCTCTTCAGGGCTCCCTAGGGGCCGCCCTCAGCCGCGCCCGGTCAGATGCCGCTTCCGGGCAGGGCCTGGAAATGACTTCCACCTTGAGTGTCAGTGCAGAGCACTCTGAAGATCATCAAGATCAAGGCCAGCGTAGGGACGCACTCGGGCCCTTGGCAACCGCGGCGGTGAGGGGGGTCAATGCGACCCCTACCAAGCGGCCCAAGCAGGAAGCAAGCCCGCCTCGCTCGCCGTTGGCGGCAGCGGCGCTGAGGCAAGGCATCACAGGCGCTGTGGTCCGTTGTAGCGTCAAAGGCGGTGGCGATGGTGGCGGCGGCGGTGGCTCGCCTGTGGGGGCAGCAGGGCAACGGGATGGCAGCGGCGTCCGAGGCGGTGGCGGCGGCAGCGGTGGGAGGAGCTCGTTGCTGCGGCTGCGTGGGACGTACTTGCAGACGGCAGCTAGCAGCGGGCGGCTTGCAATGGACGACCCCAACCTCCAAACTGTGCCGAAGCCTGTGGTGGGTCGGGCGTGATATTTTTTGGCAGGATAGCGAGACTCAGCAGGCCTTTCTTCTAAACAGCAGGCGAGTTGCGATGCACAACAATTGCCTTCAAAATGTACTGCCCCCTGCAACGGTGGAAGTGACCAATTGAGACACCTCCTTGCCGCCCCCCTGCCTGCCACCTCCGTCAGGACTATGAGCTGGACGCGAGCTCCCAGTCGCAGGACGATGGCATCCGGCTCGTGCAGTCCAACATCAGAAGAGCATTTGTTGCACCCCCAGGTACTGGTAGTTGTAGTGCCTTGTATGACTTGCAGGGCGCACTGTAGGAGTTCCATTATCATGAGCGCAGTACGGTTGTACAGGGTCCCTACTGAAAGTGGGCAGCATCACTGATGACCTGTGATCCGGTGTGCTCAGGTGTGTTGCAGCCGCCTGAGCCCAGCTGCACCTGCTAAGCCCAGCTGCACTTGCTGGCATATGCTCATGCTCCTCCCACCCCTGCCCGCCTTCTTAATCTAGCCACCTTGCCTATCCCTTGCTCCTTTCGCCGCAGGCTGGGTGCTGCTAGACGTTGACTACTCCCAAGTCGAGCTGCGCCTGATGGCACACTTCAGCGGTGACGAGGGCCTGTGCACAATGCTGTCAATACCTGGGGCAGACCCCTTCAAGGCCATGGCAGCTCGCTGGCACAGTGTCGCCCAAGAACAGGTATGAGGGTTGTGTGATGAGGGTGTGTGAGGGTCCTTGCTGGGGTCGTGATGAGGTGTGGTATGTCTGTCATATTTATGGGACATGGACAGGGTATGTGCAAAAGGGCCCCTTTTCAGCAAGGGTGGCCCTCCATGCCATCAGCTCCTGGCGGGCACTCTCAGGGCAACCACAGGTCATTGGCAGAGGGTAGGACTCTGTTTCCCAAAGATACCACAGCCCACTGGCCTGCCAAGCTGCGTCCCTTGCAGTGCGCTTCCTGCGTCGCCCTGTAAGCCGTCACCCTGTTTTGCCGTCACCCTGTTTTGCCGTCAACTGTTTGCCGTAGGTGGTTCGTGCACACGTCTAGCACATCACCTGCAGCCGGGCGTTCACCCGCGCTCCCCCGATAACTCCACTTAGCAACCTCCCTGCATCTGCCGCAGGTAACCCCTCAGCAGCGCGCCCACGCAAAGCACATTGCGTACGGCCTGCTATACGGCAAGGGCCCTGTGGCGCTTGCAGCGGATCTCGGCACGACCCCCAGGGAGGCCGAGCGCCTATCCAACGAGTTCAAAGCCAGCATGCCGGGAGTGGATGCATGGCTGCGGGAGGTGGTGCGCGGCTGCCGCGAGACGGAGTTCGTGGAGACGCTCATGCGGCGGCGGCGCTACCTGCCGCACATCAACGCGCCCGGCCCCCGGGCTGCGCATGTGCGCTCCAGGGCCGAGCGCCAGGCCGTCAACACCGTGTGCCAGGTGAGGTTCCACAGGGATGTCAGGCTGTCATATGTCATGATAACAGCTTGCCAAGCAGTTGATCAACGGCGGTATTTGGAACGCTCGTGGGAATCTCCTGTACCTTGTGCCCTTGCTGCTGTGCTGTCCTATGCAGGGCTCAGCAGCGGACATCTTGAAGGTGGCCATGGTGCGTATCTACAGCATGTTGGAGACAGATGCACGCCTCATGGGCCAAGCCAGGATGGTGCACACGGTGAGGGTGGGCGGGTGATGATTCGGGGAGGGAAGGCAAGGGAGGGAGAGGGCAGGAGAATCGGGACAGGACGGTTCAAGCCAGGCTGGTGCACACGGTGAGGGTGGGCGGACGAGCTAGGCACGAGGGAGGGAAGGGGAGGCAAGACAGGGAGGGCAAGTCAGGACATGCTGCAGGCCAGGATGGTGCACGTGGACAAAGTGGGCACGCAAGGGAGGGAGAGGGCAGGCGAGGATGGGGTCTGGCCAGGACGAGATCATGATGCAGGCCAGGACGGGGTCAGGGTTCAGGCCAGGATGTTGCAGCTGGTGACAGTGGGCGCTCAAGGACGGGGAGGGCAGAGGAACAGGGAGGTCAGGATGGGTTCATGGGTGCCTACAGGTACATGGCCTGCTGCAGTCCAAGGCCATGAGGCAGCCAGAGCCTCCAGCACCACCTCAACCCCCCCACCCATGCCTCTTGTCACCCGCGCTTGCCTGTGCAGGTGCACGATGAGCTGTTGTTTGAGGCTAGAAGCGAGGCGCTGGTATCAGTGGCATCCATGGTGAAGGCCGTGATGGAAGGGGTGGTGAGCCTGAGGGTTCCGCTGCCTGTCAAGATGCATGTGGGGCCCAGCTGGGGCGACCTGCAGGAGTTCACAATTCCGAGCGTCGGGAGTGCTTGATGCACGCAAGGTTTTCTGATTGGATAAGCAATGCTGCTTGCCACGGCGACCCAGGGCAAGGGATTGATCAGCAGTTGCAGGTGGTGATGACGTCTTTCACAGTCTGATGCGATCATCGTGGGTTGTTTGCAGTGATGAGCCTGACAAGTTGGCTGTCTTTCTCTTAATGCATCTTGTGCTGGAAAGCCACAACGATTACTTTGGCGCGCCGCGATCTATGAATAGCTGGCATGGCTTTGAATACGCTTTGTCACTATCTGTCACGACGCTACATCCTCTCACAGCACTTTGTGGGGTGGCTCTGTGTGAGCAGGTGCTCCTGTGATAACCATTTGTTGACGCAAGGGGTCTCATTTATGATTTCAGTTACACGTACGTGGTCAACAACCTTTGTGTCGCCTTCCCAGTCCAGAAATCACGTTGGAGATGTGGCATTAATATGATTGTCATGCAGACCTTCTTGCTGTCACAAAATTGGCTTGCAGCAGCTTGTGCCAGCTCACAAACAGAAACAGCCAGCCAATACCCTGCCATCAGCGCGAGGCCACCTTGCTAGACACAAGTCTCGCCTCCTGCGAGACGCAAGCCAGTGCTCGAAATTTGAGCTGCAAAGTGTATGGCCTCAAACATGTTCATCGCGAGCCCGCCCCAACCATCTGGGAAGCAGCGGCAGCAGTGCCTGAGGGCGCGGGCATCTTCCGGCCGGCAATAAGGCCATACTCCATAAGGCCGCAGGCAAAGGCCTGGTGCATGCGCTCAAGGGTCACAATCTCACGCACGGTCTTGTACCTGTCGGGGGATGGAGGAGGGGGGAAGCAGGGCAGTGGGTCGGCGACAGGATGTGGGGGGTTGGAGAGCAATAGAAACCGCAACAGGCACAGGCGTGGTGTATACGCTCCAGGATCACAATCTGCAGTGCAGCCTTCAGACGGAGAAGTAGGCGAGCAGGGCAGTGAGCAAACCGAAATCTGCGCCCTGCCCCCGCCCCCCTTGAAAATGCTCACCAGCACTCACTACAGGTGCAACTTGCCCACCACCACCCAGGGGCCAACACTGCCTACCCACACGACCTGCCACACCCTCGTAGCAGCCTCCACCCCGCTCCGCCCTGCCTGACAAGACTCCCCTAAGCTTACGACAGGTGGGCTTTGCTCGCCACCACACTTTAGGAATTAGCAATGCCTGCAGTTAACAGCCTTCCACATTCAGCACCACACTCTCTGCCCCGTCCCGCCCTACTTACCACAGGTGCGGCTTGCCAACGACAATCCAAGGGTCCACCATGCCCACCCAAACGGAGTGGCGCCAGCTGTCAATGGTCTGAGGCGTCCAGTCCTCCGAGACCACGGCCTCCATCTTGCCAGTGCCCTGTAGCATCGCGGGCATCGAAACACATGTGAGGCACGTGACAATTCCGCAAGGACATGATTGCCGGCTGTTTTGTTTCGACACAACATGGATCCTGCTTCCAAGGTAAACAGGTTGACGACTGCGACACCTTGAGCCGCGCCTCACACTTCCCACCACCCTAAATTCTCATTCTCTCCACACCTCCCCCACACCTTCATGAGGCGCTCAAATTCCTGGATCGAGATGAAGTAGGGGTGCGCCCATTCGTCGTACAGGAACTGCAGCTTGTCCCTCTCATCCTCGGTGAATGGGGTTCCGGGCGTCTCCTCTCGTTGGCACCAGCAGGCGATGACCAGGGTGCCGCCGGGCTTGAGCACGCGCACCATCTCCTCCACATACCTGTGGAGAAGACACACAAACATCAACTGTTGGGACATGATTGAAAGGGGCCCAATGTAACAGCAAGGGCACACTCGTGCTTTTCCCCCTCCAGCTGCCCTGTGCTGCTGATCTCCTTCCATGCATGTTCACTTCTGCCTATTGCCCGTGTGCTGCCCTGGCTTGCAAGCTCCCAACAGGTTGCATATCCCCAGCATAGCGAGTGGCGCAGCTGCCTTCACCACCCTGCCCTACACCCAGGTCTCGCTTTTTTGAGTCAGGCATTTGCTCCCCTGACCTGCAAGCCCAAAGCACAACAATCATACCCCAGCATAGCCGGCATCGGGCATTGCAGCTGCCTTCGCCACCCTGCCCTACACCCAGGCCTCACTTCCTCTTGTCGGGCATATGCTCGCCGGACTCGCAAGCCCACACTAGGTCGAAGCTGTTGTCAGGCCAGGTCATAGCCAGCGCGTCCATCACCTGCATGCAGTGTGAGCCGTGTCACGTGAGCAAGAAAGATAAGGACATGCTGCAAAGAAGAAAGTGTGGAGGGTGCAGCAGCCCGCGTCTAGCATGTCCAGCACCTAATCTCTCATGGCAGCACCGGGCTTGTCGCAAGCAGACCTACCACAGGGCACATCGCTTTGAGCCAGACCCACCGTAGCCACACCTAACTGCTGCAGGCAAGTGGCAGGCACTGAGACCAACCACCTGACAACTGACATCACCAGGTGCGTAGGCTGCGCTCTTTGGCCTGCTGCACCCATGAACAACACCCCTTGCATACATGTCTTCTCCTAACCCCTCACCTTCCCCATCATTTCCCTGCAACGCCTCAGGCTACCCACTGCCTACAGCTGGCGCCCTACCTGTTGCGCCCTAGGGACCGTGCAATAGCCCGCCCACCTGGAAGTTGACGTTGTTCAGGCCGCGCTCCTTGGCCAGCTGCGTGCCCCTCTCCACCTGCTTGGGAGACAGCGTGATGCCTGCACACAGAGGCAGAGGGATGCAGCAGCAGGCAGAACCTGTGTCAGTGTGTTCCCTCCACCTACTTTGTTTCAATTTGCGCTCTCCACCTGCTTGGGAGACGGCGTGATGCCTGCGCACACATTGGAAGAAAGGGGACGAGGGATAAAGGCACAGCGGAGTTTGAGTCAGCTCGCCCTCTCCACCTGCTTGGGCGACAGCGTGCTGCCTGCGCACACAGCCTAATCAGGGGTAGAAGGATGGAGCAGCAGGCAGAGGCAGAGTCTGGACGAATTGACCTGTTTGCCTGCTTGGGCAACAGCGTGATGCCTGCACACACAGCCAAAGGAAGGGGAGGAAGGATCGCAACGCGTCAACGCGCCCTCTCCATGCGCACAAGCATTGGCGTCGTACACATGGCAGAACCATCGATTGCGACCTGTGCACTGGATCAAATGATTGGGGTCTACACTCTCACCTTCACATGGCAGCATGAATCCTACACAGCTGATTGGCCGCTCTCTGGTTCTACGCCAACGCCATCGCAGCATCGCAGCATCGCAGCATCGCAGCCTGCTTGTTACTCACCCTGCACCTGCGCCTGAGGGAACATCTTGTACCTCTGCATGCCCCTTCAGCCAGCCACTCACCCTGCACCTGAGCTTGAGGGAACATCTTGTACCTCTGCATGCCCCTTCAGCCAGCCACTCACCCTGCACCTGAGCTTGAGGGAACATCTTGGCCAAGTGGCGGCTGGTGCCGCCGAAACCACAGCCCACATCCAGGATGGAGCCAGGCTGCGATGATCCGGAGAACCTGCAGGTGCCAACAGGCCAGGGCATGGCCGTTTGAGTGATGATACACTCCTCTTGAGGCATAGGTCAGATATGCTGTGCTGCAAGAAACAGGGGAAGGGTGTCAAAGCGACAGACGCTGGCTGCACCGCCCCCCTTGAGCACATGCCGCGGACAGTGAGCAACACGGAACCACAGCAGGACAGCAGGAACTCAGAGCAATGCCTGTCAGAGATGGCAACTGCACTTGAAAGCTGCCTGCTTGGGCCCATCAACCCATCACTCGTCATGCCCTGCTATTGCAGCACAATGCAGCCCCTCTCCCCGAATGCCTGATCCCCCAACTGTCTCACTCATGCAGCTTGTATTGCTTTACTCACCGCAGCATCTCGTCAATAAAGTCGTACTTGGCTTGCTTGAAGTCCTTCTTGAAGGCGCCCTTCTTGCGCTCCTCTGCGCTGTAGTGACCCAAGTGGATGTGCTCACCCCACTGCGATCAGAACAAGAAGGGGGAATTGTATTTAGCTTGCAAGAAGCGCAGAGCAAACTGTCGACCAGATACATTGCATGGATGCATGAATCTTGTTACAGTCTATGGGGCAGCTTGTTGCATTTGCCGGCCTGTGAGCGCTGCAGGCGCCTAGTGTGCTCGCCCAGATGCAACACTATCAAGTGGGAACCTATGATACACGCCAATTCATGACAGATGCCAGTCTCAGCTATGAGCACACCTGTCCTGCCTTGCTTGGGCACCTGATCAAGTCACAGTCCTCACAGCCCTAACAGCGCTTGCAGCCCTCTCCAACTCACGTAGTATTCCAAGATGCCCTCTTCCGTCCATGCGTCGTACTCCTCACCCACGTTGCCCTGGTAGGCGCGCGAGCCTTTGCTGAACAGCAGCTGCTTGACAGTCAGCGCGGCGATGCCGGTGCCAGCTGCTGCCAGCAGCGGCATTGTGAGGGGCCCCAATGGTCCTGCTGCTGCTGCTGCCGCCCCTGTAGGCTGCTGCTGCTGTAAAGGAGCAGCTGCTGCTGCCACATGGAACAGCTGCTGAGGGCGACGAGAGGTAGTTAGCGCTTCGCTGCTCTGCGCCGCGGCAGCTGACGTTGAAGCCTCGGGCACGCTGTGGAAGACGGCTGTGGACGGCGAAGGGCCATTGTCGCTGGCTCCTGCGCTGGCCACCACCACTGGTTGCCGAGCGCGACTGCGCTGCGCACTGTTGAAGCGCGTGCAGCCGCGCGCGGGTGCGTTGATGCTGTACATGGCTGAAGGTCTAACACAAGCAGGTTGTGTTCCGCAGGGCGCTTCCTGGCCCCAAACACGCCAAAAGGCGCTTTTGTGTGGACGCCAGGAAAATGGCCGGAGTTTTGCTTGCCATTATCTTCAGTTTGGCCAGCAATTCAAGGCATGACAAAGCAGCCGTCCATCATAAAGCAGCCCTGCAATGTCCGTACAACACAAACACCTGTGACGCAGACATCTAAACAATCGTGGGATGTACACGGTACGCCTCATCGCACCAACATGCATCTGTGACCCAAAGTGACTGCCAAACCAAAGGCGTACAGGCGCAAGGGCAGGTACTGGGCTGCATCATTGCGGCTTCGGATTCACCTATCTACAGGTCGCTTGAAGCGGTCGCTTTCTGGACGCTCTCCAAGCACGTGTGGCCCTAACCAGATCATCCAAGCGGCTGCAGCAATCCGTAGCTGCGCCCGCTGACACTTGCAACCTGTGCTCGAACCGCCGGCCCAGTCAAGCTGAACAGAAGACGTGATCCTGGCTGCTCTCCATCTACCAGCTAACTCCAAATGTCTCCCACATGTACAGCACCGATCGTGCCCTTTGTGAACAGGTGATCCTGGCCGTTGCCGCCGGACACACAAACGTTAGGACTTGCACAGCACTGCCTGCAACACACAGCCAACCCTGGCCGTTGCCGCAGAACAGCCTATCACAGCGCAGTGCAATCGCTAGCTCCACGTCCACTCGCCCGTCCCCTTCTTGAACAGGTAGTCCTGGCCGTTGATGCGGAACACACCGTCCCGCATGTTGATCTTCCACTTGTTCTTCACGCGGTTCACCTTCTCAAATTGGCAGCACAGGAAGTTGGAGATCTCGCCCTCCTCCTCCTCCTCGTCGCCACTGTCCTCCGAAAGGATCTCGTCGTTTACCGCCTCCTTCGCCCCGTCCCCGCTGCCGCCGCCGCCCGCAGCAGCGTCCTCCTCGCCTTCCTCCTCCTCCTCCTCGCCATCGTCCCCATCGCCGTCCCCCGGGCCGTCCCGCTGCGGTACCCTGCGACCCTTGCCACTGCCGCCGCTGCTACCCGATGGCACACCTGATGGCCGGCCGTCCACACCTCCCACACCTCCCACACTTTGCAACACATGCCCAAAGTCCCGGTGGCTGCTTGGCCCAGCTCTAACAAGGCACACTTCCATCTCAACCTCAGCACCTGACGGCCCAAACGGCCCGGGCAACCCTAACGGCCCGGCCTCATGCCCCGAGAAGGTGCAGCTCTGCCCCTGGCCCTGCCCCTGCCCCTGCACATCAGCAGCCGCAGAGGTCCCGGCGGCGGCGTGCGGCAGCGTCGACCAAGAGGCGGAGGTCCCCGACAGCCCCACCTCCACACCGTCCGCAGCGCCGTCCCGCTGCGGAACCTGCCCGCCCTCCGGCTCCTTCCGCTTCAACCCCGCCAGTGGTCCACCCGCCGCCGTCACTGCCGCCGCCGCTGCCGCCGCCGCTGCTGCAGCCGCCATGCCCAGCGGCCCCGGCGGCTGACCTGTGATGGGCTCTGTCTTGGCCGCGCCTGCGGCTCCCGCCGCCAGGCTGCGGGCTGCCGCTGCCTGCATGTGCTGTAGTAGCAGCTGCTGGGCCGCCTGTGGTGTGAGACCTGCCAGCGGCATGCCTCTGCCGGGCATGGGCATGTGCGGACGGAACTGCAGGCCAGGCGGGCGCATCATGCCGTGCATCATGTGCCCCGGGTGTGCGGCCATCCTGCGCAACGGGCGTGCATCGGGCGCACGCACAGCACTCAGTATGTTGTTGCAATGCAGCGCACAGCGTCAACAGCAGCAAGGGCCTGGTGGTACAACAGACGTCTGCGCATACAAAGTGCTTCTGAAAGCTGCTTGTCTAAACTGGCCAGTGAATTGTTCACACTGCAAGTTTCGTGAACTTTTGCTCTACCAGCCCACTCTGGGTGCCCAATGTTCGCATGTAATCCTCGCGCTTCAGCTGACACAGCTTACATGCCCGCCCTGCCCCTCCTTCCGCCCTGACAGAGCAGTGAGCATGCAGGTCCATCACCATGCTAACATTTGCTACCATGCATTCCCTTCCTTGCCTCTTACCCTATGGGCCCATGCTGCTCGTTGCCTATCAGGCCCTGCGCTGTGAGCTTCGCCTCCCATATTTGCCTCAGGTCATCCAGCACGCTCCTGGCACATGAACATGCGCGCAGGCACGCGCGGAGCGTCATGCCCCGCTGATCAAGCGACATGCGGTGCATGGCATTAGCATGCATGCTACTGAGTGCTGTGCAAAGTACTCACTCCTCGACACCCTCCTGCACAAACTCCGGCTTCACTTTCGCAATAACATCGTCTACGACCCATTTGAACACGGTGCCAGCGTTGGATCGCATAACCATTGTAGCGGAGTTGTGCAAAGTGCGCCCTACGAGAAGCTCCATAGGAGCTAAGCAAGTATGAAGCGGTGTGGGACCTGGCTCCGGAACCAGCCTGCACGTCGCCCGATTTCCTGCATGGCAACGAAAAGGTATCACGCCTGCCCTCTGCTGCATGTGCAGCACAGGAAATCCCAACATGCGACCTCACAGTTGCCACTGCACTCATCTTGGTGGATGCAGCAGCTGCCGATCCGCCGCCGTCAGCGGCACCGCTGCGAACCACATAACTGCAATGTGAGAGCTGCATGTGGCCTGCTCAAACCTTAATGCACGGAGGAAATGCCTACAGGCAAGTCCAAGGCGTGTACTGAAGGATGTGCCTGCTGTGGTCGCGAGATGCTTTGCGCCAGGCCATCAACAGAGAGGTCAGGAACCAATGCAGCGTGCACCGCTGCTGACCCCAAATTGCTGCAAACACAACCTCAGAGCTCATCAGCGACATTCCCTTCCCTACTGGCGCTACGCCTGATGCAGCAAAGACGTCATGTTGGGCAGCCTGGGGATTGGTGCGCATTGGCACTGCACAGCTGAGGCCAGCAGCAATGAGGGTGGAAAGGTAAGCAGCACAGTTGACCTGTCAGTGTTGCGCTTGGGGGAGTTGGCAGGCTTTGGGAAGATAGGAAATGAGTGTGGACGAGAGAATGAGGCTGCAGCAGTTTCTCTGGCACCAACCACTAACAGGCGTGTGTCTGATGTATGCTGGTTGAAGGTGCACGACCGCCACTTGCTGCGGGAGGTGTGCGCCAAGCTGCGAGCTTGAGGTGCCTTGAGGTGCCCAGCGCAAGGCCAGCCGGCCCAGCCACTGAGCACACGGCGTCAGCGGGTCCCCAGATGTCAAGTGTGGACACTGGCCTGGATGCAGGCCTATGCGCCTGCTCGTCTGCAGTGCAGGCAGTAGCAGAGAAGCCGGTGCTGGCTACTGCATGCTGGCGGGCGCACAAGGAGTCGCTGCAGGTGTGGTGTGTGCAGAGCACGGGGGTTAAGAGCGAGGGTGCAAGTCAGTATGGGGAACAGCAGCCCGATTTCACCAGGACCTGCATTGACGCGCTCTAGTTTCATCAGCATTTCTCAAACTCATGCGCAACTGCATGTTGGTTTCTGGCTGCTTGCAGGCCCATGTTCAACGCCTGGCTTCAACGGCCGGTAAAGCGCCAGCCGGAGCGATTGCAGCAGCAGCAGCAGCACCAGGCGCAGGAGCCCCACAGGGGAGGAAGTTGCCTGCTGGCCTGCAGGAGCTGTACTGTAGGATACGCCTGAGCTGAGCGGAGGCAATTAGGGTGAGAGGGAGTTTGGGAGGCTCAGCGCTCACGACCACAAAACAAACTTGCTCCCTGTTGCAGTTTTGTGGTGCATGTGCTGTGGGAGCGGATACCAGCATATCAGCCTCATTGTTGCATGAGCTGTTTTGGCGACGCCTTTTGTCCCTGGTCTTGGCTTTGCAAGTGCCCATCAGTTGCCCATGAGTTGCACTGCACTGTTTTTTAGGCACATCCTCAAACACACTGTCAGCTTTGAGCATCACAAGCATCGTCATGTTTCGCCCTCGCCACTTGCTGCACCTCGCTACTCCCGTCACGTGAGGTGCACCGCTTAGTTCACATGGCACTGTGCCCTGCAGGACAGGGTCATAGCATGGGCAGTTTCGCCAGACCCACCCCACCACCCAGGCATGCGAACGCAGCCACAGGGTCAGGAATAGCTGCTGAACACTCCTGAATCGCTGTCGCAAGTGTCGCCTGCGCGCTGCTACTGCCACCAATACGACGCGTGGCCACACCCGCGACCCAAGGCAGCGTATTCATTTCCGTCCTGTTCGCAAGCGATCCCTGCTGCCTTTCCTCACTCGCTTCGTTTCCCTGCCACTTCCCATCATGGTCGCTGCTCGTGACTCTGCTGGCCCTGCTAAGCGACCTCTCAACCCCCCCGGCTTCTCAGCCGCTCGTTTCCCCGCGCAGGTGCGCAGCGTGGCTGCATGCTCTGTGTGCAGCCTGCTGCACTGTCCTGTGGCCTGTGCGCTGCCATGCTCAGCTGCCATGCGCCCAGGTGGCCATGGCCCTCGCGGCGACGCAGCTCGTCGCCGCTTGCCCGCAAGGGATGTGATCCTGCCAGCGCTGAAGCCTTGCTGCCCATGCCACCACGCTGCACGCCCACAGAGAGCCGCAGACTGCGGCTACGTGAGCAACCTACTGGCTCCGGCACAGGCAGGAGCTGCGCCGATGGCCGCGCCCGCTGCGCCGCTGCGCAAGGTAAGCACGCATCACCGCGCTTGGCTGCAGCTGCCACGCTTGAAAGTTCGCAGTCGCGTGCGGTAATCTGAGGTCGCAAGTTTCGACCCTCCCAAACTCAAGTGAAATGTCACAAGTCACAGGTCGCACAGATTCACAAGGAGCACACGCCCTGAATACCTGCACATTCGCCTCTCTTTTCCTACCTTGCAGGCCGCTGGCAGAGCATCCGTCACTTCCACCCTGCCCAAGGCGTCGCACACGTTCCGCCAGAGGAAGCATGACCTCAAGCGTGCGCTGCCAATCATGCTGGGTCAGGCCAAGGCATTCGGCTTTGCGTATGTGGTGAGCGATTGAGCTTTGAGGGCTTTTTTGTGCAGTTGCACGTCAGCGACGATGCCACTCACCCGCCTCGATGGACCCTGCGCTCGTTCACAGGACAAGTCTGAGCTGCAGAGGGCCATCTGCACCGGCAACGAGAAATGTGAGTGGTCCTACCAGTACCTGGCAGGCGGCAGCCAGGGCCAGGTGTACCACAACCTGTACCGCAGCACCGTCTTGAAGCTGGTGCCTGTGACGTGCTCTGACTGCGTGAGTATGGGAGCGCGTTTGCAAGCTTTGCATGTCTGCAGCCGTGAGCGGTGCTTGTTTGCCTGAGCGACAGCAATGGCCACGTCACCTGTGTATCCTGTCACGTCACACTGACCCTGTTTCCCTTGCCTTGCTCATCACTGGGCCGCGACGCAGCTGCCTCAGGCAGCCTTGGAGGCTGAGATCAGCAGCTGGAACCTGCCTGGCATCGTGGCCCCTCGCCGCACCACCGTGTGCCAGTACCCGGAGCTGTACCACAGCCCTGCCTGGTCAGGGAAGCGCTTTGATGCGGGCCTTGAGCACATGCTGCTGGTCCAGGAGATGGACCTGATGCGAGGTGGCGACCTGGCGCAGGGGCTGGCCTCCACGCAGGTGAGCGCTGCAGCTGCCTCCAGCTACCGTTAGCGGCTGCAGCTACAGCCGCTGCAGCACCCTTGCAATTGCACGTGTATAGCTGCAGCTTTACGCCACGTTGAGACGTGGCTGAACTAGCCAACCCATGGTGCAGTTGATTCAGAAGGTCCCAAGCTCTGACCGCTCTGACCGCGCGAGCACACGCCGCAGCGACCTCGGCTCACGTGGCTCATTCTCTGCACTTTCGCTAGAGGATCCTTACACGCACTCCCTGTTCTCCCTGCTCCTGCCCTCTATGCAGTGGACGCACGTGGACGCCAAGGGCATGGAGGTTGCTGTGGCGCGGCTGCTCATGTGCCTGGCTCCCACCATTGAGGCCTTCAACCAGCGTGGAGTGGTGCACAACGACCTCAAGGGCCTCAACATCATGTTCGCGGACAAGGAGGGGCTCACGGACCTGCTGGACGCAAGTAAGCCGCTGCCCAGGATGGCCATCGTGGACTGGGGCATGGCGCGCAAGTTCAAGTATGGCTGCACGAGCGGCGGCACCCTTGGTTACATGACCCTGGAGAGCCTGGCTTCATACCACTGCACTATGGAGGCGGACTGGTGCGTGGGAGGAAAGGCTGACAGGCCTTTCTGGGCCCGGGGGTTGCTGAGGGCTTGGAATAGATGAAGCAGTAGGAGTTTTTGGGGTTCAAGGACAGGGATGCAGCCCAGATCAGGGCTAGGTCGTCATCTCAATCGTCATCTAGGTCGTGTTTTGAGCTCCAATCGATCGATCGGATATCCGTCCACACCCGTGATACCCAGTACCGCCCCTAGGGGTGAGGTTTCCCAACAGCAGGCCTTGGCTTTGCAGCGCTACCTCCTGATGATACAAGCTCATTGCATCTGCCTCAGCTCACCGCTCACCCGCCCTGCCGCCCTTCCTTCGCAGGTACGCGCTGGGCGTCATCCTCTACGTCCACCTGTACAGGCAATACGAGGGTGTGTCCTGCTACCCCTACCTGACCGATGCCGAGCTGTGGGACGTGGACAGCGGCAACCTGCACCGAGCTGAGGCGGCTCAGCTCATGGCTGGGCGCGAGTTGGACTGGCCCATGGAGGTGACCTCCAACATCAGCGCTGAGCTCAAGCAGCTGCTGGAGGGGCTGTTGCACAAGGACCCCAGCCAGAGGGCGCAGGGCGCACAGGTCAGGAGGGGCTGGGCAGCTCATAAGAAAGAGGGTAGGGAGGAGGGATGGAGGTGATGCACAGGCCTGGGCATGGGCGGTAGTTTGTGAGGGAGAGGGCATGTGATTGCAACCAGTGCGGCCACCACCGGAGCGTACCTCTTGATTCCTTGTTCTGCTATCTCACGTTGTATTGCCACACTCCCCCATGCACTGCAGGTGAGGGCCTACCTGAAGACCTTGGACACAGACATCGACATCGACCAGCTGCCCTGGGCCACCGCTGCCTGCGCTACCTACCCAATTGCAAGCTACCCCAGCTGCTGCGCCTCGCACACTCTGAAAGTGGCCCCTGCCACAGCACTGCCCTCCTCTCCCTTGTCCCAGCAGCTTTCTGAGCAGCAGCAGACGTACAAGCAGTCTGAGGGCACCTACCTGATCAAGTGCGCTGCCACACAAGATGCCACCTGCAACACCAGCCAATCTGCAGACGCGCTGCCCCCGGCAACGCCTGGCCCCCACCCCAGCATCTGCAGCAGCGACAACGGCAGTGGAAGCGTCATGGGCGATCACAGCACAGACAGCCCCCTGCCGCCAGCGGGCAGGTGTGGGGGCGCCCCAGCATTGCGCTACAGCCCCTTCTACCCTGACCGTGAGTGGCCAGAGTGGGCAGGCCACATGTCCCCCCCCAAGGAGTGGATAGTTGCTAAGAGGTCCTTCGAGGAGTGGCCTGAGTGGGCAGGCCCCATGTCTGTTCCCGAGCACTGGAGCAAGGAACGTGTGATCTGGGGGGACGGCATTCAGCCCAAGTGCTTACAGTACCAGTTCATCACCTCTGACGACCATGAGGTGGAGGACAGCTGCCACGACCAGCACTGCCTGGTACCATCGTCTGGCTCCCTCTCCAGCGGCGGCAGCGACGGCAACAACAGTGGAAGCGACAGGGGCGATCACAGCACAGACAGCCCCGGGCCGCCAATGGGCAGCTGTGGGGCCGCCCCAGCAGTGTGCTACAGCCCTTTCTACCCTAACCGCCAGTGGCCAGAGTGGGCAGGCCACATGTCCCCTCTCAAAGAGTGGATTGATGCAAGGATGTGCATCGAGGAGTGGCCTGAGTGGGCAGGCAACATGTCCCCTCCCGAGGACTGGGACAAGGACCGTGTGATCATGGGGGACGGCATTCAGCCCACGCACTTAGTGTACCAGTTCATCACCTGCAACAATGAAGCGCTGGAGGACAGCTGCCTCTGTTAGGCGTTCATGGTTGCTCAGGCTGTGACAAGCCTTTGCAGCACGACAGGCAGCACAGCTGCCTCCGGAGCCTCAGGATCCTGCTCTGCCCATGGCACCCCTGTCGTCAAGCCTGGAGCTATGGCCACAGCACTGCACACGTCTGTCCTGCAAGTGGCTGAGTATGGGAACCTGAGCGATGTGGGCCTAGTGGGCCTCAGCGCAGCTGACTCAGCTGCACCAGCCTACCCTCCTGATTGGATCTGCACAGCATCTGCTGCAGGCTGCACCTGAAGCCAGCACACCTCTTTGAGGACTGCAGTGTCGCCTTGTCAGCACCTATATTTCATCTGCATCTAGTGCATCTGCATCAGCACTTGAAGCCGAGATCTGCGACTGTGGCGACGTGACATCGGCGGCAACCGACCGACTCGTTCAGCCTCAGCCGACGTAGACAAACGTCGCAGCTGCAGCTTGCCAGCCCTGACTAGCCCTGTCCTGTTCTTCCCGACGCACATGCACCGTACCCTGCGTAGCCTGCCCTGCGCTGACTACCCTCGCCAGCATGCCTGGTGGAAGTTCCCGCGCTTGCTGCTCACCTGGTGACGACCCATCGCCACGGCCCGCAGCACCCTTCCGACCTCCTCCCCTTGCTCGTGCACATGTGGAGCTCCATCCAGCTCCACCTAACGCACCAGGCCACGCCAACGCTATCCAGCCACATGCACTCCATCTAATCCATCCTGCGTCCGCCTACTTGCACCTCATAGCCCACCAGTACCTAGACACAGGTACCTGGAGAGCGCCAGCCTGTGGTGACCATCCATCGCCACAGAAGCTGCGTTCCCACTTCCCTCGCAGGCTCTCCACTTCCCACCCTGCGCCGCCCCAGGCCATGCCCAATCCACTCCTTCCAGCCCCTATCCAGGCCCGGCGACAACCCATCGCCACGGCAGCTGGCAGAGCAGCCCATATGGTGATGCATCCGCGGCCGCTTCCCTTCCACATCTTCGTGCAGCGCCACCTTGAGCTGCAGGTCACACGGGTGAACCCTCCCTACCCTGCCGGAATCTTACCGCCACTACACGCCGTGCCTCCGGAGGGGATCCACTGCACCTTGGCGCCAGCCACCTGGGCCTGTGCATGTGTGTCAGCAGATGCCCGTGGACATACTCGACATACTGTTCTAGAGCGCTCTTGCGCCTCTTGTGTGTAAGTCAGGGCACCTGATTGCAGAGTTTGTGCACAACATCGGAAAGCACAGCCTGCTGTGTGTGCCTTAAGGGTACTTGGACCATGCTTCTCACCTTCTGGGCTCCTGTGGTGCACATGGTGCGCCGAAACAGACTGCCCAGAACACAGTACTTTAAATCGTACTGAAGGAAGTCTTGGTTGACATGAACATGCGGCCGCAGTGAAAAGTAAGAACGAAAGCAATAAATCGATGATTAATTAATCAAACTCCCACACCAGTTCGAACATGAGTGGTTGGCAGGCAGAGCAGCCTTGGCAGCGCGATGTCACAACATCATGCGCAAGTATACGCCAGATCGCAATACCCACATCGCAGCTGCGCAGCCTTTGCGCCAAAACCGGACGCTCCCAAGTCCACAGCCAAGCCGAGTGGCACTGCCTTGGAAGGCACTAGGTATGCGACAGGCAGCAGACTGGCGCCAGCCAACAGCTCTAGCCTTGCAAAGGACATGGCTGCAGCGGAGATGGGCAGCTCAGGGAACCAACAGGAAGCAGGCGCAGTCAGGGCGCCGAACGCCCATGCTTCGCTTCAATCTGCCAGCAGGTAAGTCTTGGCTGGCTCGTTAGCAAGGGGTTCGTAGAGTCTCAGAGTTTCGTTGTTTGTGCCTGGCAACATGCATGAGCTCTTCCTTGGCTCGCGTGCTCACGTGCTCGCGTGCATGCCATTCCTGTCCCGTGGGTCTCATACCAGTCATGCTCCTCATTGATCATGCAGACAATGAACCTGCAATGGCCCCGATGCTCCCTCCAGATAGCTGCGCTCGCCTCATATGCCTCAGGAGCGGCAGCAGCAGCAGCAGAGGCAGAGGCAGAGGCAGCAGCAGGAGCAGCAGCAACAGCAGGAGTGGCAGCAAGAGCAACACCAGAAGCAGGATCCCTCAGGTGATGCTGGCAGCAAGGCGTGTGTACTGCTGGGCCATGGGATACAAGGTGCAGGGGAGCTGGTCGATACCGTGGCGGGCAGCGTAGGAAGGGGTCAGGGAGGCGCAAATGTAACAGAGCAGGGCCCTGTCTCAGGTCAGGAAGCAATCAGGATGGGGTGAAGCTGGCCACAGCCCTGTCTCTTACAAGGCGGTGGCTTTCATGATGCAGCAGCAGCCACGCTCAAAACGCCCCGTTCTTTTGTCACAAGATGGCTGATGACACAACCTTGCCCTTGCTGGCATGCTCATGCTTACAGGGCACTGGTTTGCAGTCCAGAAGCTTGAGCCAGCTGCATGGCTTTGTGCCTGACCTTCATCATTCACAAAGGGAAGCAAGTGCAGACTGACGTGCGAGGGCAGGGGCAGCTTGAGGTGCTAGGAGGGCAAGCAGTGAGCAGGCAGCTGCAGCTGCAGGGCCAGGGGCAGCAGGCACGGCAACAGGTGCGGCAAGCAGGCTACAAACCATCAGGCATGAGCGCGGTTGTCCCTTCGCAACTCTGGCCACCTCTGTGTACCCGCCAGCCGCAGCTACCCTAAGCGGCCCAGCTACCCGCCAGCTCCTCACTCGAAGCTGTGGGAGGTGTCGCTGACCTCACCTCCAGAACAGCAAGGCCCTCCACCTTGGACGCGGAGCAACATCAGGCCCTGGCCTAGCGACTCAGCTACTGGACAGCTTCTGGAGGGAGTGCTGAAGCAGAGTGCTGAACCAGGCGGCCGCGCTCAAAGCCAAGGGCGCCAGTGTCAAGGTGAGCGCAGGGTGGTACCTTGAGGATAAGGCTTGTTTGGGCTTGTGTTGCAGCGCAGTTGAATTCCAACAGCTCAGCTGCCATAGGCGAATGCCCTGTTGTTGTAGCTATCAGTCAGCAGATGCAGGCGCTGCAGTCAACCTGATGACACCCAGTGCTATCCTGATCCTGACCCTGTGCATGCCTTTCGCTGCGCCACCCTCCGGGTGGGATCAGGCAAGAGCTTCTCCAAGGTGCACAGCTGCCACTGGGGAGGGACGTGCCAAGCTGCAAGGTGCCTAGTGCAAGGTCAGCCGGCCCAGCGCATCTACTGCCACGGGCGCACGGTGTGAGCGGGTCCCCACACAAGTGTGCACACTGGCCTGGATGCAGACCTGTGTGCCAGCTCGTCTATGATGCAGGCGGCACTACAGAAGCCGACGCTGGCTGCTGCACGTTGTAGCTAGCAAACGCACAAGGAGTTGCTACAAGTGTGTGGTGTGTGCAGAGCACGGGGTCCAAGGTGGAGCGCACAATCGGGTGCAAGTCAACATGAGGAGCAGCTGCCAAGCTCCACAACAGCCTGCGTGAATGCACTTCGGTTTCATCAGCCCATCCCAAACTCATGCGCAACTGCATGTTGGTATGTTGCTGCTTTAGCTGCTTGCAGGCCCATGTTCAACGCCTGACTTCAACGCCCGACGCAGCGTCAGCCGAAGCAATTGCAGCAGCAGCTGCACCAGGATCAGGAGGGAAGCTGCCTGCTGGCCTGCAGGAGCTGTACTGTAGGATACGCCTGAGCTGAGCGGAGGCAATTAGGGTGAGAGGGAGTTTGGGAGGCTCAGCGCTCACGACCACAAAACAAACTTGCTCCCTGTTGCATTTTTGTGGTGCGTGTGCTGTGGGAGCGGATACCAGCATATCAGCCTCATTGTTGCATGAGCTGCTTTGGCAACGCCTGTTGTCCCTGGTCTTGGCTTTGTAAGTGCCCATCAGATGAGGAGGACGCAGGCTGTTAGCTACGTCAGCAGCTTCCTGCGCACAGCAGGCGGGAGCAAGTTGCAGCGCACCTGCAAGCAAAGTCAGCAACGCCGCCTGCGCTCCATTGCATCAGGTGCCACGAGCAGCGTCAACATCGGCGCTACCAGCAGGTACAGAGAGGTTTGGTAGGCGGCATGGGAGGTGTGAGGTATGGTGTGATTAGCGGGGTGACGGGTGAGCTGGTGGTGGTTTTGCAAGGGGAACAGCTGTTCAGGTGGCGCTCAGGTGACAGGACAGGGATGAATGTGCCGGAGGTGTGAGCATAGGTGTGGACAGAGCTCTGTCCTGTCATGTCTGTGGACAGAGCACTCACCTCGAGGTGAGGGCTTGAAGGGCAATGACGTTGACCTAGAGGACCGCATGTGTCAGCCGGAGGGTGAAGAGGAGGCGCAGGTGGGTGTGGCTGGCATGGCTGCGGCTGTAGGACTGGCTTAGGCAAGGGCAATCTTGCGGCTTGCCATCCTTATGACAGCTGCACATGATGACGCCGCTGTCATGCTGGGACTCCCCCGCGGAAGCTGTCCGACAGGAAGCCGTTGACTCTGACCCTGGCCGAGGTGCCCCCAAAGAGGATCTGTGTCCAGCGAAGCATGCCCTCTGTGCGGAAGCCCATGCGCACCATGACCATTTGCAGGTACGACCGGTCCACGCTGTCGTACGCCTTCTGCAGGGCCGCTTGCCCATGAGTTGCACTGCACTGTTTTTTAGGCACATCCTCAAACACACTGTCAGCTTTGAGCATCACAAGCATCGTCATGTTTCGCCCTCGCCACTTGCTGCACCTCGCTACTCCCGTCACGTGAGGTGCACCGCTTAGTTCACATGGCACTGTGCCCTGCAGGACAGGGTCATAGCATGGGCAGTTTCGCCAGACCCACCCCACCACCCAGGCATGCGAACGCAGCCACAGGGTCAGGAATAGCTGCTGAACACTCCTGAATCGCTGTCGCAAGTGTCGCCTGCGCGCTGCTACTGCCACCAATACGACGCGTGGCCACACCCGACCCAAGGCAGCGTAGTCATTTCCGTCCGATTCGCAAGCGATCCCTGCTTAGGGTTTTAGGGTTTAGGGTTTAGGTTGCCAGGTTAGGGTTTAGGGTTTAGGTGCCAAATGCAGTCTTGGGGACATCCTCGGGTGCGATACGTATCTGGTGGTAACCACCTGCCAAATCTAGGGAAGATTTGAACGCAGTGCCGCGAGCCGCATCAAGCAAATCGTCAATTCTGGGCAGGGGCTATCTCAGTTTCTCAGTCAGGTCATTGAGGGCTCGGTAATCTAGGCAGAACCTCAAACCACCATTGGGTTTGGGCACAAACAGGACTGGGGCACCAAAGGGTGAGTTGGAGGGGGAAATCAGCCCTTTTGCCAACAAATCTGTAACTTGTGTGCGCAGCTCCCGCATTTCTAGGGGGGACAGGCGGTAGTTGCGGCGAAACGGCGGCTTGCAATTCTGCATCAGCTTGATGGTATGCCAGGGTATGTCAACCTTGGCACTGCCCGCTTGGGGGGACTCACTGCCAACAGTGCCTCCAGCTCAGAGCGTACCGCAGGTGGCACGTGGTCGAGGGAAGTCTTGGGTTTCTCAGGTGGCTGGGCCAGTGGAGAGATACCAAGGGGTCCCGCCTGCAGCGCAGTGTCAACAGTGTAGGGGTACACAGCGGCAACTGCCGGCTGCTGACCTGGGGTGTGACCTGAACTGAGTGGGCAGGGTTTGACTAAGGCCACGAACGCGGAGCATGTCGGCGCAACAATCGTGCCCGCCGCCGCAGGGTAGAGGCCGGGGATGCGGTCGCTGACGGCGTGCAAGTATGATGGCTTGCACGGCGGCGCCGCAGAAGTGCTTGGGCCAGCATTTGGGAGAGTCTGGGTCATGGCGGCAAGCGTCAGCCTAGAAAGTGTGACGCGCTTGCGTGTACTGGGGCACAAGAGGGAGCACTCGGCGGCGTTGTTAGCTCAATCAAGCACAACGCTGTGGCTCTTGTGATAATCCTGGCCAAGAATGAGATGTGCCTCAGCAATGAAGGACGGCAAGATGTGTGCCGTGGGTGGCGTCACGACCCCGCTGAGCTTCAGCATGAAAGACACCACACCCGCGACAGGCACTACCGCATCCGCCGCTGTGTTTACCGCTTTCACACCTGAATCTTGGAAGGGAAGCCGAAGCTTGCGTGCTAGGTTCCGGCTGATAAAACAAGCAGGTGCTCCGGAGTCTAGCAAACACTTGACCTTCAGCTGAAAGGTGGCTTGCGCTCGGTTTGGCTCAACCTCGCCTGGGAAAACCATGTCCAACTGCTGGGTGTCGAGCGCTGCCTGTGCCAACGCGGCGCATTCAGCTGTGCCACGGGGATCAGGCGGTGCGCTGACTACTAGGGCTGGGGAGGGCCGCCTTGTTGCAATGCTCATGAGCTGTGCAAGGGGCGACTCAGCTGGGTATCGGTGCAGTGCTACGCACCCTGAGGCATTGAGTAGGGGTTGCAACCCCGTGACTGTGCGTGCTGCCACGACTAAGCACGTCGCATGGCCTGGCCTGCTGTGCAACAACTCTCTGACTTGCCCTTTGTTGTGAGCAACTAGGATCTGGGGGGGTGACTCGCTGCATGCCCTTGGGGAGATTGGCAAAGCCACCGAGCAACCGCAGTTCGAGTTACAGACCAGGGTTGTGGGCGTACGCCCTAGGGACCTGGAAATAAGGGAAAGCTCATTCAGAATGTTGATGCACAAAGCGCAACGAAACACAGGTGACAGGCCAGGGAGCTCAACATGCGCAACTTCCTAGTAGCCCGCCTTGCGCTTGTCGGCCTTGCCCGTGCCCCTGCCCTTGGTGGTGACTAGGGTGAAGCCATCCTCGGCCTTCTTGGGGCAGTTCTCGGCATGGTGGTCGCATGAGATGCGGCACCTCCAGCACAGGTTGAACAAGGTCAGCTCACTCATGGTATGATGAGCCCTGCCGCCAGGCCAGGGCTGAGGGGGTGGCAGCGGAGGCGGCGTATGGGCGGGGCTCGGCGCAGGCGGTTGCAGCATGGAAGGAGTATAAGAGGGCGGTGCGAAGAGCTCAGAGGCGGTGGGAGACGGCGGAGGTGGATACGAGGCGGCGGGAGGTGGCCCGCGACCCTAGAGCCTTCTGGTCAGAGTACAATGGGCGGAAGCAGGCAGCGACGGTGGGCATGGCTGAATGGACAGAATACTTTAAAGGGCTGTTCCTAGCTGGGGA